>ML357682.1:0-153901 GCA_005239505.1 Nicotiana paniculata | reverse complement strand
GTTTAGGGTTCACCCTAAACCTATAAATAGACTCCTAAAACACAACTACAAAGGGGATTCACAGAGATTAAGGCAGATTCGAGATTAGAGTGGATCCAAGGCAAAACATCAATTTGTACATATTTTATTCTTTACTTTGTAGTTTAATTATGCAAGTTGTTTTAGATTTTATTCTTATGAATTTGTTTAGCTAATTTTTGGTAGAACCCCTTGGGGAATAAATTTATTGTGATATTAATATAGCTTTGATTGGTTGATTAAACTCTATTTGTTCAACTACGTTCTTGTTGTAGTTGATTGAAGGGCCCTCAATTAGCTGTGCCTATTTATTATGTATCTACTTGAGAGAGAGTGCATATTTAGGTAATTGTTTGAACAACACCACTCCCAGAGTATAGACGAAAGTCATAACCGAGGGTTTAGAGGTTGGATTAGAGATAACGATACTTCGGGTGCAATCTAAGTGAACTGTAAAGCAATATAGCTAGCGTAACTTGAGAGAGTGCGTCTAGTAAATTATCATAATTAATTGAGAAATATTTAAGGTAGATAGAGTGTTCATGATTGATAGAGATAACTAATCAAGCTATACGAAGTATCCGATAAGTAAGTTCACCAGCGGGGGAAGCCATAACCTTAGATTTTTATTACAATTGTTTATACATTAGTATAGTTAATCTTTAGTTTTAATATTTAGAAATTTAAATAACATCAGGCGACAACTGAGTAGTATTTTAACAGCGTGCTTGATACGTCAATTCCCTCTGCGATCGACTCTGGCCATAATACCCGAGGATTATATTTGCAACGCCCGCTTAGTCTTCTACAAGACATAGTTGAGCGTGATCATAGTCCTTTTTATTTTTTTTTTTTTTGTTTCAGTTTTTGTTAGTTTATATATGAAAATAATTACAATAGATACAAAAAATTAATATCTATTAGACTAAGTTTACAGTGCAAAGCTTGTGTAAAGCATGTGCAAAGCACGTGGCAAGAGTAGAGAAAATTACATGATAATTTTTGAAACGGATAAAGTTTCGAATTCGTTAGTAGGACTTAACTCTAACATACTTTATTTCAAATCATAGAGGTGTTAAATGCTAATTTTAAATTTTTTCCTCTATTATATGATCTTCCCTGTCTTTGAAATTAAAAACAAAAGCGGTAGTGATAAAAAATAACAAAAGAAAAAGCCATTACCTATTCTCAACCGCCTTGAAAATACTATTGCTCCCACTTGCTTCCCAAAGTCCTACTCTTCCTAATAGTGAAACAGTGGTAGGTGCCACAAGTAGTACTCACATTGGTGGCAATACGCATGCCACTTTAGGTGGCTTTCCTAAAAATTCTATAAGGTACAATGGGCATCCATTGGAAAACGACAATGCTTTTTCGTATATCAAAAATGTTAATTTCTTCCGAATACTTGAGCTACTTATGTTTTTCCTATGATAATCTTCTTCTTCCCTTGTATATGAAGAACAAAAGTCCTAAGGATGATCAAAAACAATAAGAAAAGACTTTATCTATTCTCAGTCGCACTGAGAATGCTAGTACTCCACTTACTTTCCTAAGTCTCACTCCTCCTACGAGGGGCAATTTAGATGGCATTCCTCGAAATGTTAAAGTCGCTCCTAGTCTCTTGCAGAAGCGTTCATATGACATGTTCGGTGGAGGAAGCAGTATTCTGCAGCCAAGCAATGTTCAGTTGCTAAATGTGTCGCGTCCTCTTAACTTTCCTTGAAAAAGAGAGTACTTAGTGCGCAGTGGAAAAGACATTCATTCACCCAAATCCTTCGTTGGGTATATGCGCTCCTTGCTAAACCTCAATAGAGAAGGTGCATATAATGAATCTACTGTTGTTCAACCAATAAAAGAGGTTGTCAAGGACAAAGAGAAAAAAAAGTTGCATCGCAAGGAAAATAGGAGGATGTTGCAGAACCAAGTCCAACTAGAGGCAATGACGTGAATGTTCCTGATTTGAAATTGATAGACAATGGGAAGAAGTATCGTGTGCCAAATCTCAACTTCCCTCCACCTGAGGATGATTGATCAAAAAATGGTGGAACGAGTGTTTTGTATTTTTGTAAACAATAAATATTAAGTATTTAGTATTTTTTTCATCATACGTGTTAATCGTACTAGTATTTTTTTCATCATACTAGGGCAAGGGAACAAACATTAATGCTGATTGCAATAAGTCCTCTTGATTTTCTTAATTAGGCAATATATTGCGAGAATTTCAAATTTTTGTACATTTTTATTTCATGCATTTTTTGCGTGTTTCATTTCTATCTTCTTATTTTTTCTGTTATAGTAGTCCTTTTTTTATATTATTTTGTTTTAGTTCTTCATTAGTTTATACATGATACTAATTACAATAGATACAAAAAATTAATATTTATTAGACAAAGTTTACAGTGCAAAGCTTGTGTAAAGCATGCGCAAAGCACGTTGCAAGAGTACAAAAGATTACATAATAGTTTTTGAAACAGTTAAAGTTTAGAATTCGTTTGTAGGACTTAAGTCTAACATACTTTATTTCAAACCATAGAGGTGTTCAATGCTAATTTTAAATATTTTCCTCTATTATATGATCTTCTCTGTCTTTGAATATAAAAACAAAAGTGGTAGTGATCAAAAACAACAAAAAAAGGCATCACCTATTCTCAACCTCCTTGAAAAAATTATTGCTCCCATTTGCTTCTGTCACGACCCCAAATCTAAGGCAGTCGTGATGGCACCTATCGTGAAACTAGGCCAGCCAAAACGACGCTCAAATCATAATAAGCTTCCATTTACATCTTTACTATATTGATTATCCATAAATGTTTTCTTTAAACTTTTATAAAACGGTTAAAGCTATACTGGATATCAAATACAACCCCCGAGAACCCGGAGTCACTAGTCATGAGCATCTACATAAAATATACAACTCAAAAGAAAATAAATTCTATAATAGTAAGGAAGAGAGAGAGCAGGACTGCGGACGCATGCAGCCATCTCGCAAACCTCCAAAAATCTCTGGAACAGATAGACAGCTCACCCTGCCCTAACACCTGGATCTGCAAACAAGGTGCAGAGAGTAATGTAAGTACACCAACTCAGTAGTAATGAAAATAAATCAGGTCTGAGCAGCAGGAAACACATAAAATACATTCATCAATTCACAATAAGCACAACCTTTCTTTCCAACCAATGTATACGTTAAATCATCACGCTTAAAATCAAATTTCAGTAAAAAATCATTTGGAAATATACTCGCCAATAGTTTCAACATAACTTTCAAGAAGTTTAGTGTTAAAATGCTGAAAATCATCAAAAGGCTCCTCGGGCAAAACATATTTCATAAGTTCAGAGTGAAAGTGGTAAAATCATAAGTAGCCCCTCGGGCAAAAACACGTATCATAATCAGCCCCTCGGATATGCCTCACAGTCACTCATAATCAGCCCCTCGGGCATACCTCACCATCACTCATAATCACCACCTCGGGCATACCTCACAGTCACTCATGCCTCCCAATCACTCGGCACTCGTCACTCGGCACTCGACACTCTCACTGGGTGTGTGTGGAGACTCCGGAGGGGCTCCTTCAGCGCAAGCACTAATATCAAGCCACCCCGTGGCGTATCATATCCTCACAAATCAGGCCCTCGGCCTCACTCAGTCAGAACCTCTCATAAGCCCCTCGGGCGAATTAGTAAAATGGGGTACTCGACCCAAAACATCACTTTTAAATCTCAGAGTAGTGTAAATCAGGCTGAGTTTCGAAAACAGTAAGCACAATGTGACTGAGTGAAATCACCAATAAACAATGAGGAAAACAACAGTAAAAAGCCCCCAAGGGGTCTAAACAAGTCGGCACGAGGCCCCAAACATGGCTTATAGCCCAAATATTTCAACAATCTTTAGAACACAATTTAACATATAATTTACAGTAAAATACGCAAATAAATAGTTGCCGCACAGAGGATCGAGTCCAATCCAAAAATCAGAGCGCGCCACATACTCGTCATCCAACATGTGCGCCATTCTAAAATCAGTGAGAAATATGAAGTACGGGGTTTCATACCCTTAGGACAAAATTTATAACCATTACTTACCTCTACCGGGCCGCAATACTATACCGCCATGCTCTTGCCCCTCAAACTGGCTCCCGATTGCTCCGAATCTAACCAAAACCAGTTTCACATCATTAATATATACCAAAGGAACCAAACCCAATCAAAAACAATCAATTTATACAAAAATCTCGAAATTCGGCTAAACCCGACCCCCGGGACCACGTCTCGGAATCCGATAAAATTTACATCACAAGAAGCCTTATCCTCCCACGAGTCCGTACATACCAAGAACATCAAAATCGGACCACAATTGCCCACTAAAATTGCCAAAAGAAATTCCCAAATCTCTCCTCCCATTTTCCCAACTTTTTCTTACTTTAATCCTTCAAATTACAATCCTAATCCGAAAAAAATAACATAGAAACAACTTTAATAACCCGGGAACTTACCTCCTCTGAAGACCCTAGAATTCTCTCTTCAAATTATCTTCAAATGAACTCCAACTGCATGCAACAATGGTGAAATGAATAAAATTTTACGGAGGCTTCTTTTATACTGTTCTGCCCATCAATTCCGCACCTACGGACCCGCACTTGCGGTCCCAGGTCGCACCTGCGCAATCCCACTAACGGACCAAATCTCGCACCTACGGCCACCAGCGGCTTCGCAGGTGCGTCCAACTCTTCGCACCTACGGACTTCTCCTTCCTAGCCTCCCTTCGCACCTGCGCATGGACTTTTGCACCAGCAGCATCGCACCTGCGGCTACCCATCCGCAGGTGCGGCGAACACCAAAAACTTACACTAGCAGCCATTTGCTGCAATTTTTTCCGAGTTCAAAACTCCTCCAACCATCCGAAATCAATCATGATCCCCTCGGGGCCCCAACCAAACATACCAACGCACCCCATAGCATTATTTAAACTTAGTCGAGCATTTGAAACACCAAAAACAACATGAAAACACCAATATTACATCAAATTCAAGCCTTTGAACTTTGAAACTTCTAAATTTTGCTAACGATGCCGAAACAAACAAAAACACCTCTGATTGACCTGAATTTTGCACACGTATCCAAAATGACATTATGGACCTGCTCCAACTTTTGGAGTCCCATTCCGACCCCGATAGCCTATTTTCCACTGCCGGCCGAAAATCGCCAAAAACTAACTTTCGCCAATTCAAGCCTAATTCTACACTGGACATCAAAACTTCATTCCGAACACACTCCTAAGTCCCAAGACACCTAACGAAGCTATCCAAGCCATAAAATCCGCATTCCGAAATAATATACAAGATCAGATTTTCCATAACTATAAACTGAACAAGTCTGAACATGTTGAATCAAGCCATATACGCACCCTAGATGAAATCACATAATACAACGCGTAACTCAAAAACTCATAGAGATAACTCTTAACCACAATAACTGCTCAGAACAACCCAATACCGGTACATAAACTCTTATCAAGAAATGCCTCGCTCTAACACTTCCATATACTGCCGATGATGAAAGTAGCACGTAGAACTAAAAACCATTCGTCTGATCAGTCAAACATGAAACTCCCCATTCCCAAACAGGAATTATAGCAGATTTCTAAGCCGACTCCCGATATTTATCCTTCCAACTATGCTGTAGAAAATTCTGAAAATGTTCATTCTAGGTCCAATGACCTATTCTCATCCATCACAGCCACCCTGATGACATGCACATCGATACAATTCGAAGCCAAAACCTATTCATCTGGTGCACTTAACAGCAACATCCTAATGAAATCAAATTATATAAAAGATCCACACGAGAAGACTATCCTGCCATTAACAATTACCATCATCATATCATGCTAACAGCCTGGTACACACCGTAAAAATCAAAACACACGAATCCAATATTAAAGGTCATACCCCTACATAACTCCGCTACACCGCGCGATCTCATCCAACCACCGGTCCACTTGAAGTATTTTAAGACATCTTGCCCAAAATCAATAACCATTCGAAATTCGACACCAAGTACTCAAAGTCCATTGCCATAACCACGGGGGAAAATTGGACGATACCATGCCACCCGAAACAGAAGGTATATAACTAACATGTCTCAATCCTGCAACACCCAATTACTTACATTACTCAAATCTAGCTATAAAGCCCATTTAGAACCACACCATGTGTGCATATAACCAATAATCACCACTCCTCGCAACACCAAAGGGTAACTCATAGATCACTCTAGAACATGAATAAACTCAATCACAATCGAATGGTACATTCCTCAATAATAGAAATTCGCAGCCAACAACTCCAACCCAGTGCCGAACACACACCCATATTAGCCTACCAATAACCTTAATTTAACTCTGGTCACCCATAACAGATAGATAACTTATCGAAAAGTTCACAATGACGGGATCATGGTACATACTAACATCCGACTAGCTCAGCTCGCATCTTCACAGTTCATTACCACAAAATAACTTGTTTATGAGAACTCTCAGTCTCGAAGTCCATGAAGCGCATGGATTACTATATCTGATCTCAACTCCACCGCTCGAATACATGACACATCCCAAATACTCAATCATTCCACGAGGGATACCCCAATAATTCTTCCGTGTTACCAAGAAACCTTGAATATCAACAGTCGATCCAACAATAGGGCATCGCGATACCAATGAAGTACCCTCAATTCAAACACATTGCTCTTTCTGAAATGTATACCCTCATCAAGTCGCACCAAATAGTGATATAATCTACCTAGTCATCTGAAACTGCCCATGCTGCCTAAGAATTTATGACCTTCCTTCCAGAATCGAACCGTGGCCTCACATATGCAAATCTCAACTCTACCCAACATACCGCATACGCCATGCCAACCTAGGAAAAATACGGGAACTCCATGGTCCCTTCTAAGCCACAAGCAACTACGTACCCAACTAGCCAAGAACTTCCATTTGATCCCATTTAGAAGAAAATTCACTACACGTCACCCGCACCTCACGCCAAAAGAAAATATGCACCCTTAACCGCGGTAGAAACCATCAGGAACTATCCGGGTCCTATTTGCGCAACACCTACCCATTAGGGCATTGCTATGAAACACCCAAAAAACTCGTCACCTCATGAACACCCAAAGAACTAATCGTATCCCTTACCATGCCGATCCGACCTACCACCAAGTTGCCCTATTTACCCAAGTTTCTGCTGACTTACCTTCAAATTGATACTTCTCCCTGCCGTAATACCACGATTTTCACCCCAGAATCACCACACATGACCCAAGCACAAAACCATACCATCTAAGGCTCATAAGCAGCCAAATACTCTCTCAAATATCTCCAAAAGTACCACATTCAAAATAATTACCCTGAAGAGACTTCCTGCAAATCTAAAGCCATTACTTTCACCTTCCTGATACTGATATGTAGAATCTGTGATGATGTAGAAATACCACAAGTCTTGACACCCTCCAACGTAAATCTAAATCACACTGACCGATTTAGGCATAATCGACCTGACCCGTTTGCACACTAACATACTAGGAAAGTAATCCACTCACTTGAAGCCACAAGAAAATTCATACACTACACACACTACACCTCTTACAATTTCCACTAAATTATTCAATAGAACCCAATTACCCCAACAGAGTACCTTACAACATATATCGAAGAAATTTCCATTACTCGTGACATTCCCAAACCCCACGCCTGCAGGTCACAGCTGATTTACCAGTATACCTCGAACTGAAACCCATACCATACAAAACCGTGCAATCAACTCATCATTAATAGACTCTCCCACTTGGCTCAAAGCCAAAGATCGAGACAATCAATAATTCACAATGCCCATAATAACACTATTTGTCTAACAGCTCAAGTCATCCACATAATCTCGCATTCACCATTGTAATAGTCATGCCAACTTCCACAAGCGATCTAAACTCAAATTACAACATATATCCTTTACTAGTAGAATAGAACTTATTACATAACTACATAGGGATCACACACCCTAGGAAAAACCGCAGGAGATACCCCTGCTCGCTTAGCCCCAACGGATATCTCTCTATACACTTCTGAAGACCATAACTATCACGCAATTACTACAGTTTTTTACATATGAACACAAACAACGCCTACCCTCGAGGCATCACAATATGCGGTAAAAACCTGAAGCTGATGGTAGAACTAACACTGGAGTGATGGTCACAGAAATCTCGATCTTCTGGAAGCTCTACCCACACATGTCTGACCACATGGATACCCTTACTGGACACCACGTTTCCTAAGAATGCTACTGAACCGAGCCAAAAGTCACACTCGGAGAATTTTGCACAGAGCCTTTCCTCCCTGAATCCTTATAATGCCATCCTCAAATACTGAGTATGCTACTCCTGGCTACGCGAATGTGCCAGGACACCATCAATGAATACAATAGCAAAGAGTGCTAATACGCCTAGAATACATCGTTAATCAAATACATGAAGGCTACTGGGGCAATGATCAGCTCAAAAGACATCACCTGGAATTCATAACCCAACAGAAAGACCCGCTTCACTCCACAACTACACAACATGAGAGGTCTTCCAATATACTCCCCACTCAAGGCCATATACCAAACCGAGACAGAAATCAAACACTCAATAAATCTTGCCACATTTCCAGCCAACCCTTTGTCACAAATCATAGTCTGAACACATCTAACCATCAAATCACACTCACCAAGTAGCCATCTAGTCACAAAGTCCCATTAATAAGGACATCAACGGACATATAAGTCCCAAAATACATGTTCCCACACAACAAAAATCTCAGCACTCAAGCCACAGAATGAGTCTGGCCTCAAGTCCTCCAGACTGGCCCACTACCAACTTGCCAAAATCACATCTCATCCGTGGAAGTCACAAGCCATCGATGCACAGCTGATACCAAGTGCTCTCGTGCGCATTCGAATACATGGAAGGAATTCAAGAGTTACGCTCTTGGATGAATTAAATGGGTTCGCACGGCAAGAATTAAAGAATGTGAGATTTTTCCTAAGGGTTCCGCAGCCTCTCAAGATAAGTACAGACGTCCCCGTACCGATCCGCAAGACTCTACTAAACCTGCTCATGACCATTGAGTCCTATGTAACCTAGTTTCTGATACCAAACTGTCACGACCCCAAATCTAAGACAGTCATGCTGGCGCCTATCATGGAACTAGGTTAGCCAAAACTACACTCAAATCTTAATAAGCTTCCATTTACATCTTTACTATACTGATTACCCATAAAGGTTTCCTTTAAACATTTATAAAATGGTTAAAAATATATTGAATATTGAACACAACCCTCGAGAACCCGGAGTCATAGGTCATGAGCATCTATATAAAATATACAACTTAAAAAAATAAATTCTATAATAGTAAGCGGGAGAGAGAGAAGGACTGCGGACGCATGCAGCTACCTCGCAAACCTCCGAGAATCTCTAGAACAGATAGACAGCTCACCCTGCCCTAACACCTAGATCTGCAAACAAGGTGAAAGGAGTAATGTGAGTACAACAACTCAGTAGTAATGAAAATAAATCAGGTCTGAGCAACAGAAAACACATAAAATCAATTCATCAATTCACAATAAGCATTCACAATAAGCACATCCTTTCTTTCCAACCAATGTATACGTTAAATCATAACGCTTAAAAGCCAATTTCAAGAAAAATCATTTGGAAATATACTCGCCAATAGTTTAACATAACTTTCAAGAAGTTTAGTGTTAAAATGCTGAAAATCATCAAAAGGCCCCTCGGGCAAAACATATTTCATAAGTTCGGAGTGAAAGTGGTAAAATCATAAGTAGCCCCTCTGGGAAAAACACCTATCATAATCAGCTCCTCGGGCATGCCTCATAGTCACTCATAATCAGCCCTCGGGCATAACTCAGCATCACGTTCGAGGATGAACGTATGTTTAAGTGGGGGAGGATGTAACGACCCGGCCGGTCATTCCAAGAGTTTAGCCCTATTTTCCCCGTTTCTGCTTCATTTTATGTGGTTCGGCTTCATTTATCTGTGTTGGGTCGGTTGGTTCGGGTTCAGAGTGGTCATGGTGAGAATTGAGGCATTTAGTCTCTCAAGGTAGCCTAATAGTTTAGGAAGTCAACTGAGAGTTGACTTATTGGTGAACAACCTCGGAATATGGATTTTATGGCTCGGATAGCTTANACTTCCTTAGGTGACTTGGGACTTAGGAGTGTGTTCGGAATGAAGTTTTGATGTCCGGTGTAGAATTAGGCTTGAATTGGCGAAAGTTAGTTTTTGGTGATTTTCGGTCGGCAGTGGAAAATAGGGTATCGGGATCGGAATAGGATTCCGAAAGTTGTAACAGGTCCGTAATGTCATTTTGGATACGTGTGCAAAATTTTAGGTCAATCGGAGGTGTTTTAGTTTGTTTCGGAATCGTTAGGGAAATTTAGAAGTTTCAAAGTTCATAGGCTTGAATTTGATGTAATTTTGGTGTTTTCATGTTGTTTTTGGTGTTTTGAAGGCTCGACTAAGTTTGAATAATGTTATGGGGTGTGTTGGTATGTTTGGTTGGGGCCCCGAGGGACTCGGGATTGATTTCGGATGGTTGGAGAAGTTTTGAACTCGGAAAAAATTGCAGCAAATGGCTGCTAGTGTAAATTTCTGGTGCTGGCTGCACCTGCAGATGGGTAGCCACAGGTGCGATGCCAAAGGTGCGAAAGTCCATGCGCAGGTGCGAAGGGAGGCTATGCAGGAGAAGTCCGCAGGTGCGAAGAGTTGGACGCACCTGCGAAGCCGCAGGTGCGAAAAAATGGCAGTAGGTGCGAGATTTGGTCTGTTAGTGGGATTGCACAGGTGTGATCTGGAACCGCAGGTGCGGATCCGCATGTGCGATAATGGTCCGCAGGTGCGGAATTGCTAGGCAGAACAGTATAAAAGAGGCCTCCGTAAAATTTTATTCATTTCACCATTGTTGCATGTGGTTGGAGTTCATTTGAAGGCAATTTGAAGAGAGAATTCGTGGGTCTTCAGAGGAGGTAAGTTCCCGGTTTATTAAAGTCGTTTCTTTGTTATTTTTTTCGGATTAGGATTGTAATTTGAAGGATTAAAGTAAGAAAAAGTTGGGAAAATGGGAGGAAAGATTTGGGAATTTCTTTTGGCAGTTTTAGTGGACAATTGTGGTCCGATTTTGATGTTCTTGGTATGTACGGACTCGTGGGAGGGTAAGGCTTTTTGTGATGTAAATTTTATTAGATTTCGAGACGTCGGCCCGGGGGTTGGGTTTGGCCCAATTTCTAGTTTTTTGTATAAATTTATAGTTTTTGATTGGGTTGAGTTCCTTTGATATATATTAATGATGTCAAACTGGTTTTGGTAAGATTCGGAGCAATCGGGAGAAAATTTGAGGGGCAAGAGCATGGCGGCCTAGTATTGTGGCCCGGTAGAGGTAAGTAATGGTTATAAATTTTGTCCTGAGGGTATGAAACCTCGGACTTCATATTTCTTACTGATTTTAGAATGGCGCACATGTCGGATGACGAGTATGTAGCGCACACTGATTTTTGGATTGGACTCCGTCCTCTCCGCGACAACTATTGAGTTGCATATTTTACTCTAAACTATATGTTAAATTGTGTTCTAAGGATTGTTGAAATATTTGGGCTATAAGCCATGTTTGGGGCCTCGTGCCGACTTGTTTAGACCCCTTGGGGGCTTTTTACTGTTGTTTTCCTCATTGTTTATTGATGATTTCACTCAGTCACATTTTACTTACTGTTTTCGAAACTCAACCAGATTTACACTACTCTGAGATTTAAAAATGATGTTTTGGGTCGAGTACCTCATTTTACTAATTCGCCCGAGGGGCTTTTGAGAGGTTCTGACTGAGTGAGGCCGAGGGCCTGATTTGTGAGGATATGATACGCCACGACGTGACTTGATATTAGCGCTTGGGCTGAAGGAGCCCCTCCATAGTCTGCACACACCCCCAGTGAGCGCATCGAGTGTCGAGTGACGAGTGACGAGTTATTAGGAGGCATGAGTGACTGTGAGGTATGCCCGAGGGGCTGATTATGAGTGATGGTGAGGTATGCCCGAGGGGCTGATTATGAGTGACTGTGAGGCATATCCGAGGGGCTGATTATGATACGTGTTTTTGCCCAAGGGGCTACTTAGTCACATACCAATCAAACATACCAACACACCCCATAACATTATTCAAACTTAGTCGAGCCTTCGAAACACCAAAAAAACATGAAAACACCAAAATTACATCAAATTCAAGCCTATGAACTTTGAAACATCTAAATTTTGCTAACGATGCCGAAACCAACTAAAACACCTATGATTGACCTAAAATTTTGCACACGTATCTAAAATGACATTACGAACCTGTTCTAATTTCCGGAATCCCATTCCGACCCCGATAGCTTATTTTCCACTGCCGACCGAAAATCGCCAAAAACTAACTTTCGCTAATTCAAGCCTAATTCTACACTGAACATCAAAACTTCATTACGAACACACTCCTAAGTCACAAGTCACCTAACGAAGCTATCCAAGCCATAAAATTCGCATTCCGAGGTCGTTCACCAAAAAGTCAAATTTGAGTTGACTTCTTCAACTATTAGGCTACGTTGAGAGACTAAATGCCTCAATTCTCACCATGACCACTCTGAACCCGAACCAACCGACCTAACACACATAAATGAAGCCGAACCACATAAAATGAAGCAGAAATGGGGGAAACAGGGCTAAACTCTCGGAACGGCGACCGGGTCGTTACAGCTTCCCCAAGTCCTACTCTTTCTAATAGTGAAACAGTAGTAGGTACCACAAGTAGCACTCACGCTAGTGGAAATACGGGTGCCACTTTAGGTGGCTTTCCTCAAAATGCTATAAGGTTCAATGGGCATCCATTGGAAAATAAGAATGCTTTTCCGTGTATCAAAAATGTTAATTAGTTGTTAGGTAATAAATGCTAAATGTGAGCTAGGAGAATAAGGTAAAAGTAAAGAAAAGTAGTGATATGCAAACCAAGCTGTTACAAAATAGGGTCTCGAATTGGACGAGGCAGGGCCTCGAGGTCGAACTATAATGCTTAACAGAGGATGATCGATGGAGAAATAACCGTGTGGAGGGTCTCGAGGATAACCCTTTATTACCAATAATGAGCAATAAATAAAGAAAAATTAATGAACAAAATAAATGAAAGGTAATATACTTGTGGAACATATGTTGGGTATGTTAAGAAGGGAGAGAATGTTCCTGTTGTATTCAATATTCATATGTCCCAAAAAATGACAAGGGTCCCTTTTATATAGGTGGGGGAATCCCAACATAGTACATGTGTAATTATTACAAAGAAATACAGTTGGTACAACTATTTAATGGCTTGATACGGACTTGTACCACTCTTGCAAACTTGGTCAGCTCTAGTCACGTGTCCTTGGGAATTTCCCGGCTTTCCACGATGGTCACCGATTTATACTGCACCGGGGTCGAGCTCAATGCTCCTTCGATGCACTTCCTCGAGGGATACGGCTCGGGATCGAACAATGAATTCTGTTTCGGGCTCCTCGAGGTCAGTCATGGGATGCCATAATGGTCTCAAAATCGGGCTCTCAGATTTTTGCCGTATACAGATAGACCCCGCATTTCTTAGAATGAAATGATAATGAGCGGTGTTGAATTCTTGGCTTTCGATATATCCATCATGATGCCAGTCACATGAAGTCATCAACTGATGTGATAGAAAGGTTGCACAGAGCACGATTCTCGAAAAGCCCCTGAACCGCTATTTTCCGCCCTTTCAACTTCTCCAACACCCTTGGAAAAACCTCTATAAATATTCCAACCTTCTTTTTTCAAATTTTCACCCTTTGTAACATCTTCAAACCTCTGCTTAGTAGCTTTTGCTTTCATCTCTTTGCCAGTTTTCTTCTTCTTATTATAAAATTTTAACACAATCATGGTCAAAACTTCTACGACGGTTCCTCAAAAAGAGAAAACCCCTTCTTCTTCACGCTCATCTAAGAGCGAAATGGCAGTTCCCCCTTGTGTTGAGGAGTTCCTCCTCTGACCCTGTGAAATGTTATCTGGTTTTGAGGCTGATAAATCTTCAACCGTAGCGTACCGATGCGAGCCCACGCCTCGATATGTTGTTCCGGTGAATGATATTGAAAATGCGAAGGTTGATTGCCGTTGGGAGAAGCTGATGCAAGTGAAGATCCCTCCATCTCAAGGAGATATAGCTATTTATAGAGCCAGTCGGGCCATTCCTTGGCGGAGAAAAGATAACTGGAAGATATTCCCTCGTGTCGCAGATAAATCTCGATGTTGGGAAATGCTTCACCAATTAATCTTTTCCCTGAATCCGAGTCCATGTAACTTCACATATACATAATATTTTTTAGGAAAAAATTCTCGTGGGAGTCTTAATATCATCCCACTTGATGTTATTGAGTGCTTTCCTAATTTAGGGGGAAACACATCTTGTTTTGATACTGGAAAAAGCCTAGCCAAAACTATTCTTGGTCCGGAAGTCCATTTGTGAGACGTTGGAAAATACACTGAAGGGAATGGGAACCGTCTAACAGATGCTACTGATGCTCAGAAGGAGTTGAGGGGGAGGCTTTTGATCGAGAGAGAAGAAGCAATGAGCATGCCCGATGCAAATCTTGAGGGAGACCCCCAAGGAGATTCACGATAAGGGCTTTGGTCTCTCGGAAGAGATAGAGCAGGCTAAGGCAGACGAGATAATGCCAAGTTCCTCCTCTCTACCAACGATGAAGCCGATGTCGAAGACGAAAATAAGAAAGCCACCGAGGATGCTAGTCCCGAGGGGGTTGATGAAGGAGAAGTACCCGAGCGTGAGAAGACAAAGCCCCCGATTATAACGACAGACTAGGTCTCAGAAAAGGATCCCTATGGGGCTATTGTAAATGTATCTTAGTACCATCATTTATATAAGAGAGATCTTTCATTTTGTCTTCGTCTCTACTTTTGTGGTTTGAATTTTGATGCTTGTCGTTGAGGTCTTATAAGCTTGATTTTGCTTCATCGAGGTTATATGGTTAGTCCCCGAGCTAAAAAATGACCCAGTCCCTGGGGCATGCCCGATTAATGTCTTGGAGGCAGGCTCTCGAGGATACACATGCAGGGTAGCTCCCGATCTGTCTGCTGAGTTCGAGAGGGTGAATACCCTAGAAGAGGAATCAGCAGTCCTGCTTACTTCTGATGGTGACTCGAGCAGTGCCTCAGAAGATGATGAAGATGAAAGCGAAGTCCCCCAGAGAGAGGAGGCCGTTGAAGACTGGGGGGCCGAGGGCCGAGCCGTTGAAGGCACAACCTCCGAGGGAGCCGTTGGAGGCACAACCCCGGTGGGTGGTGGTAGATTAGGTTTTTATTCGTTCTCCTTTTTTGTGTAAGGGCTCCAGGCATGAGCCTTGTAAATACACCTCTGTGAACCTTCACTATATATAAAGGCCTTTGTTCTTCGTCATTTCTTGTCTTTCCTTTGCTTTTTGGAATAGACTGTGATGCTTCTTTATAATTCGTCCGAAATTTTGGACTTTAAAATAAACCCTTAGGTTTTTGCTCTTGATGAGCGATCGGTAATGGTCGATAGTTGACCGTATGGGGCTTAGTCCTCGAGTCAAGTTTTGACTTGAGCTCATCGACCCTTAGGTTTTTGAATCGGCCTCAAGGCCCTTTAGGCTAGCCCTTGGGCTCTTACGCATCGGCCTGTAGGATCTTTTAGATCGGATCGATGCGACCTCTAGCATGGCTATAGGTTTCCCTCGTTAAAGACTTTTTTGAAGTTTTTGCGTTCGTCTGACTCTTCGACGGCTCGATAGGACCTCGATTTTGAGTGGATATGTTACAACAAATGAGCACCTCGGGAGGTTTGGTCGAATGCTTTATTTTTGAAGCCTTTTTGTTTAAGGCTGATTGTTTTGAAACCCTTTCATTGTTTGGGGCTGATATGATCGAAGATATATGCTTATGCCGAGGGTAGCCTGATAATTCGGTTCTTTTCGAAGTATTTTCGAAGTATTTGAAGGCCTGTAGTTTTATGGCGGCAGTCGGACATCTCCATGCCGCGCTAATTTGGTAGGAGCCTTTTGATATGACTGTAGTCTTTATGTTTGGCCATATCCTTTTAGTCCCCGAGTGAGGTAATCTCGGCATCTATATCGAGGGTATGCCTTTTTAGGGGTCTTACAAGTTCGAATATATAGTCTTGAATTTAATATCGGGATTATGCCTTTTTAAGGTCTTAAAAAATTTTGGCATGCCTTATTGAGGTCTTACAGATTTGGTGTTGCCTCATGGAGGGATTACAATCTCGATGTTGCCTCATGGAGGTCTTAATGTTTTTGAGCATGCCTCTTCGAGGTCTTACAGATTAGATATTGCCTCATGGAGGGCTTATGTTTTTTAGCATGCCTCTTCTAGGTCTTACAGATTCGATATTGCCTTATGGAGGGATTATGTTTTTGAGCATGCCTCTTCGAGGTCTTACGGATTCGATATTGCCTCATGGAGGGCATATGTTTTTGAGCATGTCTCTTCGAGGTCTTACACATTCGATATTGCCTCATGGAGGGCTTATGTGTTTGAGCATGCCTCTTCGAGGTCTTACAGATTTGATATTGCCTCATGGAGGGATTATATTTTTGATGTTGGATGACTCGGTGAGCTGACTATTGATGATAGTCCCCGAGTGTTCGGTAGTTGTTGGCCCTGGAGCCGTTTCTTGTGAAAATGGAAAACTTCTTTATAACATAAAGTGTTTTGATGATAATATATATTACTTCGATTACTTGGTACAAGCATACATGTTTTCACCTTCAAGGGTTCGATTATTCTACGCGGATACAGTTCATTCGACCGTTTGATGAGTTCTCCATAGGTAGCATATGTATGTTGCCTCGTTAAAAACCATGCCGATACATCCCTATCGGGATGAAACCTGATCGAAGGAAAAGAGTGCAACGCATGCTTTAAAACCCAAGGTCTTCGAGTCGAAGGATGTTTTGGTGTCTTCCATCGGACATCTGTAAAAAATTAGTGGGAAGCACAAAATGAAAAGGGAGAAGGTTATACCTTACCAATAATAGTGTTTGAGCATTAATATGTTCCAATTTCTTGGAAGTTTCTCATCTTCCATGGTGCCGAGTTTGTAGGACCCTTTGTTGATTATTCCGAGGACTCGGTACAGTCCTTCCCAGCTCGGGCCTAGCTTCCCTTCATTTGGGTTTTGAGTGTTGAGGGTAACCTTCCTTAGGACTAAGTCCCCGACCCCGAAATGTCAGATGTTTGTTCTCCCATTATAATATCTTTCGATCCTTTGTTTTTGGGCGGCCATTCGGATCACTGAAACCTCTCACTTTTCATCTAATAGTTCGAGGGTTGTAGTCATGGCCTCATTGTTTGAGTCCTCGGTGGTGTGGCAGAATCTGACGCTTGGCTCTCCAACCTCGACCGGTATCAAAGCCTCGGAGCCATATACCAAAGAGAACGGTGTCTCTCATGTGCTCGACTTTCAAGTTGTTCGATATGCCCATAGCACCTCCGACAACATTTCTCTCCATTTTTCTTTCGCATTTTCTAATTTCTTTTCAAGTTTTTCATGATGGTTTTGTTTGTGGATTCAGCCTGACCATTTGCACATGGGTGGTAGGGTGTTAATAGGATCACATATTATCTCGGAGGGGATCCCGAATTGACACTAGATACGATCCCAGATAAATTCAATTACTTTTTTTTCTCTTATCTTTTCGAAATCATGAGCTTCCACCTATTTTGAGAAGTAGTCAGTCATAAATAGAATAAATCTAGCTTTACCTGGTGCCGCTGGTAGGGGACCGGTGATGTCCATTCCCTATTTCATGAATGGCTATGGAGATAAGACTGAATGTAGCCGTTCATCGGGTTGGTGAATTATTGGTGCATATATCTGGAACTTGTCGCATTTTTGGACGAATTCTTTGGTCTCCTTCTCCATGTTTTCCCAATAGTAACCTACTCTGATCACCTTTCGAATTAAGGAATCAGCACCGGAGTGATTTCCGTAGGTGCCTTCGTGGATTTCTCGGAGCAGGTAATCAGTGTCCCCATGTCCCAAGCATACTGCTAAGGGCCCACCGAAGGTCCTTCTGTATAGAGTTCTATTTTTGTCAAGTGAAAATAGGGCTGCTTTGGTTCGCAGGGCCCTTGACTCCTTTGGGTCCGTGGATAGCTTCCCACTTCTCAAATAATCGGGGTACTTATTTCTCCAATCCCATGTCAGACTGGTGGCGTTGATCTCGACATGGCCTTCTTCGATCACCGACTTGGATAACTGTACAACAGCCCTGGGAAGTATGTCATCTTCTTCGACGGATGATTCCAGGTTTGTGAGTGTGTTAGCCTCGTTGTTTTGCTCTTGAGGTATGTGGACCAGAGTCCATTCTTTGAAGAGATGCAATGTGAATTGAATTATATCTAAGTATCTCTACGTCCTGCCTCTCGAGCTTAGTGTGAAGGAACATTTCTCGGGATTGAGCTTCATGTTGTAGCTTTTAATGATGTCATGTGTTTCTTGCAAATGAATCAAATGGTCTTCTGCGTGCAGGGACTTAACTAGCATATCATCAATGTAAACTTCCATGGATTTGCCTATTTGATGTTTGAACATCTTATTAACTAGGCGTTGGTATGTGGCTCATGCATTTTCTATCCCGAAAGACATCCGATTATAGCAGTATGTACCATACCTCGTGATGAACGAAGTATTTTCCCTATCCTCGGGATTGATTCGAATTTGATTGTACCCCGAGTAGGCGACGAGAAAAAAGAGGATCTCGTGGCCAACTGTGGCATCAATCAAGCGATTAATGTTGGGCAACGAGAATGAATCTTTAGTGCATGCTTTATTTAAGTCTTTATAATCTACGCACATTCTTAATTTATTCCCCTTTTTGGGAACTACCACTACACTGTCCAACCATTCGGGATATTTTTCTTCCATAATGAACCCTATCTTGAGAAGTTTTGTTACCTCGTCCTTGATGAATGCATGTTTTACCTCAGACTGAGGTCTTATTTTTTTCTTTACCAGTTTAAGCCCAGGATCGATGCTTAGTCGACGAGTGGTTATTTCCGGCGAGATCCCCGTCATGTCTAAATGGGACCAAGCAAAGCAATCGATATTGTAAATAAGGAATTGAATGAGTTTTTTCCTGAGTTTGGGGGTTAAACCCGTTCCCAGGTATACCTTTCGGTCTGGGAGATGCTCGATCAAAACAGCCTGCTCCAGCTCTTCAATTGTTGATTTTGTTGCATCCGATTCTTCGACAGCAACGAAGGCTCAATGACATGAAACGTGGTGTTTTGAACTGTACCAGAAACGTTGACCGGGGGGATGATTTCCCCCTTCATTATCTTGCTCGCCATGTTGAATCCATTGAGGATTCGATAGGCGGGTACGATCAAATCGAGCATCTCAAGCCGCTCCACCACCTTCGACCTAATTTTGTTGGCGGAGCTACCTGGATCTACGAGCACACGTTTAATTTTAATGTTATTCAAGAGAAAGAAAATTACCAGTGCATCATTATGTGGTTGATACAAGGTCTCGAAGTCTTATTTACTGAATGCAAGAATGTCCTCGGGCATATAGCTCCAAATTTGCTTTTCTGTTACGACGGATACTTCTGTCCGTTTGATCACGGATCCTTGAGGTATGTCGGTTCCTCCAATGATCATGTGAATGAGGTGTTGAGGTTCTTTTGGTTCGTTCCTCCTGTTCGCCTCTCTTTCACAAAAGTGATTGCTGGCTCGATTGTTGAGGAATTCTAGAAGATTCCCTTCACCGATCAGCCGAGCCGCCTCCTCTCTAAGCTGCATACAATCCTCGGTCCTGTGACCGTGGATGCCGTGATATCTGCACATTCAGTTGGGGTTTCTTTGGGAAGGATCTGATTGCGCGTGTTTCGGCCTCCTGGTATCTATGATCTTTCCCATGGTTGATACGATGTTTGAGACATCGGCGTTGATATTGTATTCTGATAATCGGGGTGCCTTCATCGGCTTCGAATGTCTGTCAAACCTGGTTTTACTCAAAATTCCCTGGGAATTCTAGCCCCGAATTATCCTTAGGTCGTTTTGAGGCATATCTCGTCTTGGAGTATCTCTTCGGTCTTTGGCATATGGATGATATCTTTCTTTGCTCGATCTCGGCTCCCTTTCTGGTTCCTGCTAGACTTGAGGAGCCGTTTCTAGCGGTGCTGTTCTTGGGGTTTTTTGATGGTTTTGTAGGTGAGCAATATCCACTTGTTGTTCCTGTAACATTTCAAAAATGACATGAAGGCTAACTTCTTTTTCCTCCCAAGCTGGAGTTTTCTGCGCTTCACATTGGTTTTCCCGGCGTATACTTATGTCGGTATGAGAACTTATATCGACATGCTGGGCGTTACGTGAGCCCACATCCATAGGGATTGGTGCTGGTTCCACCCCAGGGTTTTGTAGTGGTACACCGGCGCCTGAAACAGCTACACCGTTCTCTCCATGATCCTCAGGTCCGTTGTTTTCGTGTGCATTCGCTGAGTTAGAGATTTTTTGACCTGAAATCAAATATTCGTGGATAAGAAAAGTTTGAAGAATAACTTGTGTTCTTAGGAAACCAGCACTAAAACAATCACTATTATTTTTAGCCCCACGGTGGGCGCCAAACTGTTTACCTGGAAAATGGTAATGATAATTATATTTGATTTTGTGGTTCTAAACATATGTGACTTATTTTAGTACTAGTTGTTGAGTAATAGATGCTAAATGTGAGCTAGGAGAATAAGGTAAAAGTAATGAAAAGTAGTGATATGCAAACCAAGCTCTTACAAAACAATGTCTCGAGCTGGCCGCGGCAGGCCCTCGAGGTCGAACTATAATGCTTAAGAGAGGACGGTCGATGTAGAAATAACTGTGTGGAGGGCCTCGAGGATAACCCTTTATGATCAATAATTAGAAATAAATGAAGAACAATTAATGAACACAATAAATTAAAGGCAATAAATTCGTAGAACAAATGTTGGGTATGTTAAAAGGCAGAGAATGTTCTTGTTGTATTCTATATTCATGTGTCCCCAAAAATGACAAGGGTCCCCTTTATTCAGGAGAGGGAATCCCAATATAGTACATGTGTAATTATTACAAAGAAATACAGCTAGTACAACGATTTAATGGCTTGGTACGGACTTGTACCACTCTTGCAGACTTGGTCATCTCTAGCCACGTGCCCTTGGGAATTTCCCGCCTTTCCACGATGGCCACCTATTTATACTGCACCGTGGTCGAGCTCAATGAGCCTTCGATGCGCTTCCTCGAGGGATACACCTCGGGATCGAACAATGAATTCCGCTTCGGGCTCCTGGAGGTCAGTCATGGGATGCCATAACGGTCTCAAAATCGGGCTCTCCGATTTTTGTTGTATACAAGCACGATTCTGCTAGAGGGTGATATGTATTATGAGGTAGAGCCAGTAGCCATTTTGGGTCGTCAGGTCAGAATGTTGAGGTCTAAGGATATACCTTCAGTGAAGGTGCAGTGGAGAGGGAAGCCAGTGGAGGAGGCCACCTGGGAGACCGAGTGGGAGATGCGGAGCAGATATCCTCACTTGTTTCAGACTCATAGTATGCTTCTACACCCGTTCGAGGACGAACGTCGGTTTAAGAGGGGAGAATGTAACGACCCAGTCGATCGTTCTTAGAGTTTAGACCTGTTTTCCCATTTCTGCTTCGTTTTGTGTTGTTTAGCTCATTTTTGTTGTGTAGGGTCAGTTGGCTCGGGTTCGGAATGGTTCTGGAGAAAAATGAGACACTTAATCTCTCGAGTCGGGAGAATAGTCGGAAAAGTCAATCGGAAGTTGACTTATAGGTAAATGATCCCCGAATGTGGTTTTGATGGTTGGTTAGCTTCGTTAGGTTATTTGGGAGTTAGGATTGTGTTTGGAATATGTTCGGAGGTTCGGAGTAGAATTAGGCTTGAATAGGCGAAATCGGACTTTTGGCGATTTTTGGTCGGTAGTAGAAAATAAGCTATCGAGTGCGGAATGGAATTCTGAAAGTTGGAACAGGTTCGTAGTGTCATTTTGGAAGTGTGTGCAGATTTTCAGGTCATTTGGACATGGTTTGGTTAGTTTCGGCATCATTGGCGAATTTCGGAAGTTTAGAAATCCCTAGGCGTGAATTATGGATTGATTTGGTATTTTGGCATTATTTTGGGTGTTCCGAGGGTTCGGCTAAGTTCGGGTGATGTTATATGAGGTATTTGTATTTTTGGATGGAGCCCCAGAGGGACTCGGGATAATTTTGGATGATCATCGGAGAGTTTGATAGTTGGGCAAAGCTGCTGGTGTATGTTATTCTGGTCTTCCGCAGATGCGGAAGAATGACCACAGGTGCACTCATCGCAGGTGCGTTATGGGCATCATATATGCGGAAATGGGTAAGCTGGGGAGGATCCGCAGATGTGAAAGTTTGGCTGCACCTGCGAGCCCGCAGGTGCGGTAGGTGGAACGCAGGTGCGGAACTTGGGCTCTAAGTGAAACATCAGAGGTGCACACATGGGACCGCAGGTGCGGGTCCGCAGGTGCGAGGAAAATGCCGCAGATGCAGAAACCTATGGGCAGAACCTATAAATAGATGCCTTCGCAAAATTTGGTCATTTTTTCACAATTGTTTACGGATTTTGGAGCTTTGAGTTGTGGTTTTGAAGGGGAATTTAAGTGTTGTGGTGAGGTAAGGCACCTAGACCTTGTATCTCGTATTTATGGAAATTATTTCATTTTTTAATCATGTTTTAGTGGAGAAATTTGGGAGATTAAGGCTTGAAATTGGAGAGTATAAATTGGGGATTTGAGGAGCAATTTGGGGTCCGATTTGAAGGTATTTGGTATCTATGAATTCATGAGAGCGTAAGGATTCTAGCTTTTTGATTTTTATCGGAATCCGAGATGTGAGCCCGGGGGTCGGGTTTGGCCAATTTTGGGATTTTTGATGTAATCTGATTATTTTCGAGTGGGCTTTGTTCCTTTGGCATATATTAATGATATAAATCTGGTTTTGGATAGATTCGGAGCACTCGGAGGTCGAGTCTAGAGGCGAATACATCGCGGGTTGAGGTAAGTAATGATTGTAATTCTTGTCCTGAGGGTATGAAACCTCTGATTTTACTTTGTTTCACTATTTTGAAGTGGCGCACATGCTAGATGAAGAGCGTGTGGCGTGCACTGTTGGTGACTGTGAATTGGTCCGTCCCGTAGAAACTAATAAGTTGCGTATTTGACTAGAAACTATATGATATTTTGTGTTTCAGAATATATTACTATGTTTTGGGGTGAATGCCATATTTGGGCCTCGTGCCAAGTTGTTTGGACCCTTCGGGACTTTTACTGTTGTTTTCCCACTGCTTTGATTTCAAATTTGTACTCAACAATGCTATTTTAAACTGAATTCGAATCCCAATCTCATTTACATTATTTTATGCATAAAAAATTATATTTTAGGTCGAGCACCCTGTTTTACTGATAGCCCGAGTGGCTGGAGAGATTTCTGACTGAGTGAGGCCGGGGGCCTGTGTTGTGAGGATATCATGTGATCTGGTTGCGAGCCGCAACATGTTGTTACTGATTTATGATTATGTGAGGTCGAGGACTGACTGAGTTATGCGACGAGGTGGCATGATGTTGTTACTGATTCATGATTATGTGAGGTCGAGGGCCTGATTGATTATGCCACGAGGTGGATTGTTGTAGCGCTTCAGATGTAGGAGCCCCTCCGGAGTCTGCACACCCCTAGTGAGCGCGGGTACCCTGAGTGAGTGATGTGATGTTGCCCGAGGGGCTATTCTTGATTTATGTTGTTGCCCGCGGGGCTGATTACGAAAGATTGTGAGGTTGCCCGAGAGGCTGGTACTAAGTGATGTTATGCCTGAGGGGCATTTATGATACATGTTTTTGCCCGGCAATATATGACTTTTATCGCTTTCACTCTAAATTTCATTGAACCACTTTTGAAACTGTTTGGAACTTACCATCCGATGATTTTTACTGAAAAATCTGGTTTTTAGCTTGATGATTTGATTTGTACACTGTTTTGAAGGCAAATTGTACTTACTGTGATTTCATGACATGGACTTATATGTTTCTTACTTCTTAGTCCTTATTTACATTTATTACTTATTGAATTAGCGTACTCACATTACTCCATGCACCTTGTGTGCAGATTCAAGTGCTAGGGCTGACTGAGAGTTGATTACTGTCCCAGAGATTTCACGGAGATTTGCAAGGTAGTTGCACGCGTCCGCAGGCTTGCCCTTCTCCCTCTTGCTATTGTAGTGTTTATTTTTCTTTCTAGATCTGTATTACCGTTAGATGCTCATGACTAGTGACTCCAGGATTTGGGTTGTAATTATTATCGGTTTATCATCCCCTGTTTTACAAATGCTTAAATGAAATTTTTATGAGGTATCGGTTTAGAAATGATATAAATGAAAGGTTCCTTATGTGTTGAATATTGATTTTTCTGGCCTAGTATCGCGATAGGCGCCATCACGACCGAGGTAGTTTTGGGATCGTGACAAAGTCCTCTTGATTTTTTTAATTAAGCAATATAATGCAAGAATTTCATCTTTTTTTATTTTATGCATATTTTGTGTGTTTCATTTCTCTCTTCTTATTTTTTTGTTATAGTGTTCCTTTTTATTTATATCTTTTTATTTCAGTTTTTTGTTAGTTTATAAATTTAAATGACAATAATTACAATAGATACAAAAAACCAATAGTTATTAGATAAAGTTTATAGTACAAAGCTTATGTAAAGCATGTGCAAAGCGCGTGGCAAGTTTACATAAGATTACATGATACTGAATGCTATGTTTAAATATTTCCTCTATTATATGATCTTCTTTTTCTTTGAATATGAAGAACAAAAATGGTAGTGATCAAAAACAACAAAAGAAAATGCCATCACCTATTTTCAACCACCTTGAAAATGTTATTGCTCCCATCTGCTTCCCCAAGTCCTACTCTCCCTACTAGTGAAATAGTGGTAGGTGCTACAAGTGGCACTCACATTTGTGGCAATATGGGTGGAACTTTAGGTGGCTTTCCTCAAAATTCTATAAGGTACAATGGGTATCCATTGGTAAATGACAATGCTTTTCCTTATATCAATAAAGTTACTTTCTTCCGAATGCTTGAGCTATTTATATTTTGCCTATGATAATCTTCTTCTTTTTTGTATATGAAGAACAAAAGTTCTAGGGATGATGAAAAACAACAAAAAAGGCCTTCATTTACTCTCAGTCGCACTGAGAATGATATTACGTGAAAAACTGGATGGACACCTGATAAGCAACCTCCCCAACTCGCCTCAACACCTCAAATGGGCCTATAACCCTTGGGCTTAACTTACCCTTCTTCCCGAACCTCATAATACCCTTCATCGGCGAGACTTTCAAGAGAACATTCTCGCCGACCATAAATGATACATTGCGCGCCTTCTGATCTGCGTAACTCTTCTATCTGGACTGTGTCGTGCGAAGCCTCTCCTGAATCAACTTTACCTTTGTTTAACTTGATGGTAATTACAATTATACTTGATTATTTGGTTCTAAAAATATGTGATATATTTTAAAACCAGTTGTTTAGGAAGTATATTCTAGGTGAGATTTGAGAAAACTAAATAAGAGCGCAGGGTAACGAGATTATGCAAACCGAGCGACAGAAAGACTGGTCTCGATGTCGGTCGAAATGGGTCTCAAGGTCGAGCTTAAGATCTTGACAAGGGGCTGTCGAGAATGAAACAATAGTATTGAAGGCCTCGTAAATGGCTTATTTTTTATTAATAACGAGTCACAATTGAAGAACAACTAATGAACACAATAGCTGAAAGGCAATAAATCAATAAAACAATTGTAGAGAATGTTTTTAGTTAGAGACTAGAGGATGTTCATGTTCTTGTATTGAATATCATGTGTCTTACAAAGTGAAAAGGGTCCCCTTCATATATGAGGGGGAATCCCAACATAGTACATGTGTAATTAATGCAAAGATAGATGGCTGGTACAGCCATTTAATTCTACGGTATGGGCTAGTATTATTTTGCGTACTTGGTCAGCTTTAACCACGTGCCTTTTGGGAATTTCCCGCCTTTCCACATGTTCTTCGATTTGCTCTGCCCCAAGGTCGAGGACCTTTGATATGCCTCCTCAATGCCAAAACTCGAACCTTCGAGCCTTCTGAGCACCGTAATGACCGTAAAATCGGGTTCTCCAATTTTAGTCGTATATAAATAGTCCTCGCGTTTCTTAGAATGAAGTGATAAGAAACGTTCTTGACTTCTTTCCTCTTCTACATCCCTATTATGACGCCAGTCTCTTCATAGCATTAAATGTTGTGACATAAAAAGCTGCGTAGAGGTTGTCGTCAAAACAATTCTCGTGAAGCCCATGAACCATTATTGGTTCGACCTTTCAGGTTCAATTCATGCCCAAAGGGCCTCTATAAATACTTCAATCACTTGCCTTTTCATAGTTTTACATCTTCTTCAAACCTTCAAAATTTTACTAAGTGTTTTCCACCTTACCTTCCATCTGTGTTTGCTTCTTCTTCTTCTCTCTTCAAAACTCAATTATAACTATGGCAAAAACTACCAAAACGGTACCTCAAAAAGAGGGAGCCGCTTCTTCATCTCACCCGTCTAAAGGCAAGTCAAGAACTCCTCCTACCATCGAGCAATGCATCCCTGGCCCTTTCGACACCATCTTCGATTTCACGATTGAAAAACCCCCGTCTACGCCGGCCCGATGTGAGCCCATCTCCCGATATATAAGTGTAGTATTCGATAAAGAGAGGATAAAAATCGACTATCGTTAGAGGGAGGCGGCCCGAGTGGAAATCCCTACAGCTGAAGAAAGCATAGTCACGCATAAGGTTGGCTTTCTCAGTGTATACACATACCCTTTTACCTTAGGCCCCGTAGATTCTTCCTCTCCATCGATTGACCCAATGATACTCGATTTTTTCCATCAATACCGAGTGACATTTGGTCCTATTTATCCCTCATTTTGGAGGATTGTTTATATCATTTGACACATTTCCAACATGGTCGAGGGGATGACTTTCACCCTTGACCATTTGATCAGATTATACAGCCCCCGACTCTTTCGCAGGGGCCTAATTAAACTGCACCGTCGATCTGCCAAGGCGTTTCTTGCTTGCATCAATGAGGATAAAGATCGGGGATATATGAGTAGATTTGTTAGAATCAGAACTTCGGACATCATCCCTACTGATAGAATGTCGTTCCTGGAGGAATGGAATATGAAACGTAAGTACCCCTAAATTGAGTATGTTTTGCCATCCCTTTTTCTTTTGACTGATTTTCTTCTACTTGTGTAGCCATTGTTTGGTTTGATGGCGCGGTCCAGGACCTTCTGGGGTGGATCAAACTTTTGGACTCTGCTTTCCCATAAAACAAATGCATTTGGGCGATCTGGCTAAGACACGGTGGAAGGCCAAGAACCACGGTATGCTCTCGCTATTATTGTTTTCTCATTCATTGTAAGTTCTTTCGATGGTGGTATTTTTTGACATAACACGCTTGTGCAGGCCTTGGTGAAGGTGTGTTGATGAGGCCGCCCCTACCTAGTGAGGAAGAGGCTCCGAAGACCATCGAGGACAAGAAAAGGAAGAAGGAGGCCTCGGCAGATATTCAGAAGCCCAAGACCGATGCCACGGTCTTATCCTCGGCAGCCACTAAGAGCCTGCGGGCAGAGGAAGAGAGTGATGATACTTTCCCTTTGGTACAAAGGGAAAAACAAAGCACTGATGCTTCGAGAGTTGTTGGGCGGTCGTCTGCTGAGTTGGAGGCGGCCGATGCGGACCCTCCCTGTGTTGAGGATACCCTCGAGGAGGGTTCAGGTGCAGTCCCCAAGACACTCGTCGCACATGGCACAGTTTGTGTTGATGATCTCGGAGGGAGACTGATATTGCTTGTGGATTTCACTCGGGCCCGTCATTTTCTCTAGGGGAGATATGAGATGCCCAAGTCAGGAATATTCTCGGTTTGGAGACCTCTCATGGAGAGGATGATTCATTTGGAGACTATTTTGAAGGGCTAGAGGAGGAGACCGATGTTGACGCCCCCATTTCCCTCGAGGAGGCCGAGAGGCTCCAAAAGTAGGTGATATTCTCGAAATAATATGTTGTTATTCACCCTTGTACTCTTGCTTTCTGATGTTCTTCCTCTATGATGTAGGTCAATAAGTTGTATGACCAAAACTTCTCCAAGATGCAAGATGAGTTGACTCATCATGGAGAGGACCTTGAGAAGCTTATGTGGGATTCGATCGAGCTGGAGGATCTATGTGTCCGAAAATAGGAGGAATTGATCAACCTCCGTGCAGGCTTAGAGAGAGCACTCCGAGAGAGGGCCGACTTTATCGAGCAGGTATTCTGGTATCCTCAATTTTAATTTTAATTGCAATGCTTGGTGCTAATTGACTTTCTTTCTGTGCTTTTTAGATTGGGTAAAAGGATGCCTTGGTGGAGTGGATCCGCGAGGAAGTTGCAGCCAAGGATGCCGAAATCCTCGAGCTGGCTCGGCTGAATGATGTCGCGGCTTTGGAGAGGGAAGCGCTTCGGGGGAAGCTATCCTTGATTCAACACCTTATTCAAGGTGCTCAGGAGGAGGCTACTGGACTATCTGCGGCCAAGTCTGAGGTTGATGAGTTTGTCTCCTCATACAAGAGAGATGTTGCTGCTGCGAATGACCGGGCCAGGGGGATATCCGAGAAGGCCGAGCTAAAACTCATACGGGAAATTGCTTATGCCCGCACACAAACCAGGAGGCAAGCCCTCGGGATAGTAAGCGCTAAGGGTGTCGATCTCTCTGCCGAGATTGAAGAAGCCAAGGCCCTGGAGGAAGAATCGGCAATGCCGACTGCGTCTGATGAGGTCTCTGAAAGCGGCTCAGACAACAGCAAAGGCGAAGAGTAGATTCTCCTACTGTTTTTCTTTTTTTCCTTTTCTGTATATGGGACCCTCGGGGGAATTTTTGTAGAAACACCCGTGTAAATGCATTTTTTGAAATAAAATATCTCGTTATTACATATCTCCCAAACTTTGTCCTGCAATGTTTACCCAAAAGTTGACTTTTAAACTTTGAGTTTTAGCCCTTTGGAACCTGTACTTGCAATAGTAGATACCCTCGAGATCGGACACCTTCTCGAGGTTAGGTCAGCATGGGAGCTTCGATCTCTCGATCGTTGTGCGACAGTGTCATTTATCTGACACGACCGTGAAGTGATCGAGGTGGCCCCACTGATACCCTTCCACAAACGTTATGACAACTTTGCCAGAATTAAATGGCTTTCAAAGAAGTTTAGATAGCCACCTCTTGCTCTATATATATTCTTTCTTCCTCTTCATTCTATGTCTGTCAACTTTGCAAAACTAGCTTTCCTTTTAATGTTCTCTTGCTTTTCTCATCTTGCGAAACTGTTTCCATCTCTTCCTCTTTACCTTTGCTTGAGTAGTTATGGCTATTGTGCCCAAATCTGTTCACCAAGAAGAGGAAAACCTTACCTCTGCATCTTGTCTGGCCGGTGGTATACCGCCGCCATATGGTGAGTTAACCTCGAGTTGCTTTGCTTTGAAGAAATACTTTGCACTAGAGAGAACCTTTGATGTCCGGAGCCATCGAGAGGATGCATCGAGGTTCATCCGATCGATAGAAGAAAACCACCTCGAGGCCGTAAGGAGAGATTGCGGCTGGGGAGAAAATGTGATGCTGCAGATATCTTCTCGAGAGGTATTCTTAACCGTGTATACGTACCCATTCACATTGGGCACCCTCGATCGCCTTGTGCTCGAGTTGTGCAAGAGGTATCGAGTCACCCTGGCTCAGATTCATCCCTCTTTTTGGCGGATAGTGCTGATGATGAGGTACTTTACCGAAAAGGCTAAGCTCGAGTTTACCCTTAGCCACCTTATTAGACTATATCAGACTCAGCATTGTCGGGGTCTTATAGCGTTACGATGCCGATCCACAAGGCCCTTTACTTCCAATGATGACGAGGACCGGAATCGAGGATAGACGAGTCGGTTTGTCCGACTGAGGACCATCGATATTATTCCCGCAGAATTCCTGTTATTTCCTGAGAAATGGAACTTCAAATGTAAGCTACGTCGTACCTTAGTGCCTTTTTGATTTTGCTAATTTATAAGAATGTTTCTTTCTTTTTATCAGCGGTTCTGTGGATGCCGGAAGAGATCCCCGATCTTGCGGACTGGACTCGGAGGCTGGCTACTTCGTCGACCTATGATGAACGCAAGTGGCGAAACCTGTCGAAGGACAAATAGGAATAAAATCACCACGGTATGAGCCATGTGATTTCCCTTTTGAGGAATGTTTCCTTTTATGTGTACTAACTCCGCTAGCACAGGTGCTGGTGGATTCTCGGAGATGAGACTGTGCCCCTTCGAGGAGAGGGAAGGGCCGTCGGCTTCGGAGCCGTGGGTGGATAATAAGCAGAAAAGGTCCTCGATGGATAAGGACATTCTCACTGAAGCGAGGCCTGCCCAGAGACACAAAGGAGATGCCACCGCTGAAGAGGTATGCATTGGTTACTCCGTGGACGTCAGCTCTCCTCACGATGATGGTTCTTCGTCTATGGCTCGAGCCAGGGGGCCTCCCGAGGTTGCTGATTTCGTTAGGCCTGAGACCTGTAGTTATGAATGAGATGTTCCTCGATAGGGAAGAAGCAAGATTCCTTTACCATCGTCTACTTTTTCCCTCGAAGGTACTTTGAGGAACGCTCAAGGCCAAGGGCCGCCCAAACCAAGTAGGGTCTCGACTGGTCAGCGGCTCTGTTTTGAGTTGAGATTTGATTGGCCTTGTTGGTTTTTCAGCTGTGAATATTCGTTCTTTGAACTGAAGCTTTTTTCTTTGTAGGTTTTTGACAAGCTCAAGTTCGAGCTGCTTCGTTGTGAGACCAGGTTACGGCAAGATTTGGGAAAGGAAAAATCTCTCAAGCTTCTTTGCAATAAGAAGACAAAAGAGTTTATACATCTTCAGACGGAGATGCATCGGAGTCGAAACTATGAAGGCAATCTCGAGCGTCATGTAACCCTTATCCCGAAAAAGCGCATGGTCCTTTTCCCGCTTTTGGAAACTAATGTTTCGGTGCTTCAGCTGCAGAGAAAAACAAAAATGCTGGAATGCCTTTGGGGCGAGGTCGGGCAAGTGAATTTCGAATGCCATACGTTGAAAGCGAAGATAGGCATTCATGTTGCGGCCCAAAGGAATTCCTTGGCCAAGGCTTCTGTCCACGAGGTACAACTTCACAATGCTCGAAAAAGTTTCTCGATTCAGATGAGCAGGATTCCCAAGATCGAGACTAACCTTTTTAATATAAAGGACGAAGTCGTGGACATCCGGGCGGAAGCTGAAGAAGTTCGAGCGAAAGCCGATAAGAAAGTGGCCGTTTATTTGAAAGATGCTACAGATGCTCGGGCTAAGCTGAGAGGAGATTTTGACAGAGAGAGGAGGGGCAATGAGTATGCCCCATGTAGGTCTCGGAGGGAGACTATTGAAGAGATTCATGCTAGGGGTTTTGATCTCTCGGAAGAGATAAAGCAAGCCAAGGAGGATGAGATTGACGCCGAGTTTTTCCTTTCTTCCGGTGCCGATGTTGGTATTTGAGGGCTTCCGCCGAAGTTGGTCCCTAGAGCAGACTAGTTTTTCTTCTTTGCTGTTCGCATGAGGCTCCTGTGGAAGCGTTGTAAATATTTATTTGTAATACACATGTATATATGAAAGATTCTTTGGTTTCTCTGATTTGCTTGTCGATAATTAGACCGGTGAATTGGATTTTGAGATGAAACCCTTGGGGTTACAAATTGGCCCTGAGCCTTTTTAGGCTGGCGACTTGGGCTCTTATGCATTTGGCCCTTGGGCGCTTTAGTTAACCGTTTCAGGCTCAGTCTTCGAGTCGGGTTTCGACTCGATCTCATCGGCCCTTAGGTTTTTAAATCAGCCCTTAGGCGCTTTGGGTTGGTACGACCTGTAGCTGGCGACTTGGTTTCTTACGCATTAGGTCGGTACGACCTTCGATGTAGTTGGCGACTTGGGCTCTTACGCATTTGGCCCTGAGGCGCTTTAGTTAACCATTTCGGGCTCAGTCTTCGAGCCGGTTTCGACTCGAGCTCATCAGACCTTAGGTTTTTAAATCAGTCCTGAGGAGCTTTGGGTTGGTACAACCTGTAGCTAGCGACTTGGGCTCTTACGTGTTAGGTCGGTACGACCTTCAGTGTAGTTAGCGACTTAGGCTCTTACGCATTTGTACCTGAGGCGCTTTAGTTAACCATTTTAGGCTCAGTCTCCGTGTCGGGTTTCAACTCAAGCTCATCGGCCTTTAGGGTTTTACATCGGCCCTGAGGTGCTTTGGGTCAAAACGACCTGTAGCTGGCGACTTGGGCTCTTACGCGTTAGGTTGGTATGACCTTCAGTGTAGCTGGCGACTTGGGCTCTTATGCTTTAGGACGGTACGAGCTTTAATGTAGCTGGCGACTGGGGTTCTTACGCTTTAGGTCGGTACGACCTTTAACCGGTTCTTTTTTATGCTTTTTCGAAGTTAATTGGAGGCCTGTGATTTTATGGCAACAGTCAGACGTCTCTAAGTCGCGTTAGTTTTTTCGGAGCCTTACGACGGTGGTCATTGTATTTGGTCATAGGATTTTTAGTCCCTGAGCGAGATAGTCTTGGCGTTTATATTGAGGGTATGCCTTTTTAGGGGTCTTACAAGTTCGAATATATAGCCTTGACTTTCATATCAGGATTATGCCTTTTTAAGGTCTTACAAGTTTGTACATGCCTTGCTTGAGGTCTTACATTTTTGACGTTGCCTCGTGGAGGGCTTATATTGGTTCCTCATGGAGGGCTTATGAGCTCGAAGTTGCCGGCCCTAAGGTCTTACGGCTTCGAGTTAGATAGCTTGATGAGCCGACCGTCTAGGACAGTCCCCGAGTCGGAGTCGATATTGCCTCATGGAGGGCTTATGTGCTTGAAGTTTCCGGCCCTGAGGTCTTATGGCTTTGAGTTTTTGGTGACTCGATGGGGTGACTATCGAGGACAGTTCCTGAGTGGTCGGTAAATGTTTTACCTTGGGGTCGTTTCTTGTGAAAATAGCAAACTTTTTTTACCGCGAAGTGTTTTGATGATAAACAATTCTTCTCCGATTACTTGGTACAACTATACATGTTTTCACAATCGAGGGTTCGATTATTCTATGTGGACACGGTTCATTCCACCGTTTGGTCCGATACATCATTCTCCTATCGAGACCCTCTTTGGAATATTTTAATGATCTCCCGGGGGGATGCCCCTCAGTATTTGAGGTTGATCGAAGAGAAGCCTTGAATACTTGGTGAGTTCTCCTTAGGTATCATATGGGTATTGCCTCGTTAAAAACCTCATCGGTAAAAACCCATTTGGGATAAAATCCCAACATTAATGGTGATTGCAATGAGTCCTCTTGATCTTTCTTAATTAGGCAATATATTGCGTGCTTTTGTACATTTTTATTTTATCCATGCTTTGCGTGTTTCACTTCTCTCTTCTTATTTTTTCTGTTATAGTTGTCCTTTTTATTTATATCTTTTTGTTCTAGTTTTTCGTTAGTTTATAAATTTACACGACAATAATAACAAAATATATAAAAAAAATTAATAATTATTAGAAAAATTTTATAGTGCAAAGCTTGTGCAAAGCACGTGGCAAGAGTACAGAAGATCACATGATAGTTCTTGAAACGGTTAAAGTTTAGAATTCGTTAGTAGGAATTAACTCTAAAATACTTTATTTCAAACCATAGAGGTGTTCAATGCTATGTTTAAATATTTTCCTCTATTATATGATCATCTCTTTCTTTAAATATAAAGAACAAAGGCGATAGTTCCGCCTTGAAAATGTTATTGCTCCCATTTGCTTCCCCAAGTCCTACTCTTCCTAATTGTGAAACAGTGGTAGGTACCACAAGTGTCACCTACATTGGTGTTAATACGGGTGCCACTTTAGGTGGCTTTCCTCAAAATGCTATAAGGTACAATAGGCATCCATTGGTAAACGACAATTCTTTTCCTTATATCAATAAAGTTACTTTCTTCCAAATGCTTGAGCTATTTATATTTTTCCTATGATAATCTTCTTCTTTTTTTGTATATGAAGAACAAAAGTTCTAGGGATGCTGAAAAAAAATAAGAAAAGCCTTTATCTATTCTCAGTCGCACTGAGAATGCTATTACTCCACTTGCTTCCCTAAGTCTCACTTCTCTTACTAGTGGATCAGTGGTAGGTGGCACAAGTGGCACTCACATTAGTAGCAATGCGAGGGACACTTTAGGTGGCATTCCTCGAAATATTATTGTCGCTCCTAGTCTCTTGCAAAAGCATTCATATAACATGTTCGGTGAAGGATGCAATATTCTGCAGCCAAGCAGTGTTCAACTGCTAAATGTGTCGAATCCTCTTAACTTTCCTTGCAATAGAGAGTACTTAGTGCGTATTGGAAATGACATTCATTCACCCAAATCCTTCGTTGGGTATATGCGCTCCCAGCTAAGCCACATAGAGAAGGTGCATATAATGAATCTGGTGTTGTCGCAGAACCAAGTCCAACTAGACGCAATGACGTGAATGTACCTGACTTGAAAGTGGTAGACAATGGGAAAAAGTACTGTGTGCCTAATCTCAATTTCCCTTCATTAGAGGATGATTGTGTTTCTTATTTGTGTTTCTTATTTTCCATGATTAGAGCAAGGGGAAAAACATTAATGGTGATTGCAATAAGTCCTCTTGATTTTTTTTAATTAGGCAATATATTGTGAGAATTTCAAGTTTTTGTACATTTTTATTTTATGCATATTTTGTGTGTTTCATTTCTCTCTTCCTATTTTTTCTGTTATAGTAGTCCATTTTATATATTTTTGTTTCAGTTTTTTGTTAGTTTATAAATTTATATGACAGTAATTACAATAGATACTAAAAACCAATATTTATTAGACAAATCTTACCGTGCAAAACTTGTATAAAGCATGTGCAAAGCACATGACAAGAGTACAAAAGATTACATGATAATTTTTTTATACGGTTAATGTTTTGAATTCCTTAGTAGAACTTAACTCTAAAATACTTTATTTCAAACCAAAGAGGTGTTCAGTGCTAAGTTCAAATATTTTCCTCTATTAAATGATCTTTTCTTTCTTTGAATATAAAGAACAAAAGCGGTAGTGATAAAAAACAACAAACGAAAAAGCCATCACCTATTCTCAACCGCCTTGAAAATGTTATTGCCCACATTTGCTTCGCCAAGTTCTACTCTTCCTAATAGTGAAATAGTGGTAGGTGCCACAAGTGGCACTCACAATTGTGTCAATATGGGTTCCACTTTAGGTGGCTTTTCTCAAAATGCTATAAGGTACAATAGGCATCCATTGGTAAACAACAATGCGTTTGCTTATATCAATAAAGTTACTTTCTTCTAAATACTTGAGCTATTTATATTTTTTCTATGATAATCTTCTTCTTTTTTTGTATATGAAGAACAAAAGTTCTTGGGATGATGAAAAACAAAATGAAAAGCCTTTATCTATTCCCAGTCGCACTGAGAATGCTATTACTCCACTTGCTTCCCTAAGTCTCACTACTCCTACTAGTGGAGATGTTGTAGGTGCCAGAAGTGGCACTCAAATTAGTAGCAATGCGAGGGACACTTTAGGTGGCATTTCTTGAAATGTTACAGTCGCTCCTAGTCTCTTGCAGAAGCTTTCATATGACATGTTCGGTGGAGGAAGCAGTACTCTGCAGCCAAGCAATGTTCAGCTGCTAAATGTGTCGCATCTTCTTAACTTTCCTTGGAAGTACTTAGCGCATAGTGGAAAAGACATTCATTCACCCAAATACTTCGTTGGGTATATGTGTTTCCAGCTAAGCCACAATAGAGAAACTACATATAATATGTAACGATCCGGCCGGTTATTTCGAGAGTTATAGCCCTGTTCTCCCATTTCTGCTTCCTTTTTGTGTTCTTCAGCTATATTATGATATGTCGAGTAGGTTGGTTCGGGTCCGCAGTGATTTCAAGGTGGATTGAGGCACTTAGTCTCTTTGGGATAAGCATAAGTTGGAAAAGTCAATCGGATATTGACTTATGTGCAACCAGTCTCAGATTCAAATTTTGATGATTCTATTAGTTCTGTTAGCTGATTTTGGACTTAGGAGAGCATCCGGAATGTGATTTGGAGGTCCGTAGTAGAATTAGGCTTGAATTGGCAAAAATTAGAAATTTGGCTATTTTGGACGGCATTGGAAAAATTTGATATCGGGATCGGAATGGAATTTCGGGAGTTGGGGTAGGTTCTTAGTGTCATTTATAACGTGTGTGCAAAATTTTAGGTCATTCGAATGTGGTTTGGTAGGTTTCGGCGTCGTTTGCGAAATTTGGAAGTTAAAAATTCTTAGGCTTGAATCCTAGGGTAATTGGTGTCTTGTTGCTGTTTTGAGTGTTTCGAAGGTTCGACCAAGTTAGTATGTTGATAAATGACTTGTTGGTATGGTCGGTTAAGGTCCCGAGGGCCTCGGGTGTGTTTCGAGTGGTTAGCGGATCAATTATTGGTGTTGGGAGATAGCTGGTTTGCTAGTTTTTGAAGCTGCTGGTGTTTTCCGCACCTGCGGAAGGGGAGCCGCAGGTGCGAGGTTTCAGGCGAGCGTGGGAGTTCATAGGTGCGCACAGAGTTAAGGTAGGTTGGGTCCGTAGGTGCGTAGAAGAGGTCGCATTTGTGAGTCCACAAATGCGGATAGTTTCCTATAGAAGCGGAAGTGAGGAGGTCAGGCAGTGGCCTCATGTGCGAGGTCTTTTCTGCACCTGCGTGGTCGCAGATGCGGATATGGATCACATGTTTGAAGTTGGGGGATTTAATGATTTTCCGCAAGTGTGGAGATTCTTGCGCAGATGCGGCACCGCAGGTGCGAAAGACCTGGGTAGAAACTATAAATAAAAGACTTCATGAATTTTGGTTCATTTCCACCATTTTCAAGTCAGTTTTTGGGATTTTGGAGTGATTTTGAAGGGAGATTCAAGGTTTTCATTGAGGTAAGTTGCTTTCGCTCTAATACTCCTATCTATGGTGTTTTCCCATTGTATTATCATTTAATTAGTGGAAATTAGGGGTGAAAATGAGGGGTTAGAGCTTGGGATTTTGGAGAGTTTGATTTGGGTATTTGAGGGACCAAATGATGTCGGATTTTGGTCAATTGTATATGTATGGACTCGTGAGTAAATGGGCTTTCTAGTTTGGTAATTTTTTTCGGATTATGAGAAGTGGGCCCGGGGGCCGGGAAAGTTAGTTTTTGGCGATTTCTGGTCGGTAGTGGAAAATAGGTTATAGGGGTCGGAATGGAATTTCGAAAGTTGGAGCAGGTTTGTAGCGTAATTTTGGATATGTGTGCAACTTTTTAGGTCAATCGGAAGTGTTTTGGATGGTTCTGCATCCTTGGTGGAATTTAGAAGTTTCAAAGTTCATAGGCTTGAATCCGAGGTGGATTTGATGTTTTTGCGTTGTTTTGGGTATTTCGAAGGCTCGACTAAGTTTGAATAAGGTTGTGGGATGTGTTGGCATGTTTTGTTGGGGTCCCGAGGGGCTCGGGGTGATCTCGGATAGCCATCGGGGGATTTTAAGTTGGAAAATAGCAGTTGATGTTGCTGGTGCTGATGTTACCACACCTGCAGATAAGGGACCACAAGTGCGGGCCCCCAGAAGCGGACGACTCGTCGCAGGTGCGGATTATTGTAGGTTGGAGGAGTTCCGCAGGTGCGAGGTTTTTACCGCACTTGCGAAGCTGCAGATGCGGAAGTTTGAGCGCAAGTGCGGAGGCTGGGCTTCTAAGTGTTTTCCGCAGGTGCGTACCTGGGACCACAGGTGCGCGTAAGTGGTCACAGGTGCAGAACCACTGGGTAGTTAGTATAAATACCAGCCTTCGCGAAATTTTGGCACTTTCATCATACTTTGCATGCGGGATGAGGCTTTTATGAGCAAATTGAAGAGGGATTTCGAGGGTCATCTGTGGAGGTAAATTTCTTGGACTAAAAACTCGATTCTATGTTGTTATTTGAAGGATTAGGCTTGGAATTAGTGGGATTTAATGGTATAAATTGGGGGTTTTAGGGCTTGGGAAATTGAGGCTTATAATTAAGGAATTTAGGGGTCAATTGTGGTCGTATTTCTATGCATTTTATATGCGTAGACTCGGGAACGGATAAGGATTCTTGTGATTAAATTTTTATAGAATTTTGAGACGTGGGCCCGAGGGCCGGGTTTTGCCAATTTCGGGATTTTTGGTTAAAATTGATAGTTTTCGAGTAGGCTTTGCTCCTTTCGTGTATATTGATGATATTAATCTGGTTTGGTTAGATTCGGAGCAGTCAGGAGCCGATTCGAGAGGCAAGAGCATCGTTGGATTAGTATTTGTGCCGGTTTGAGGTAAGTAATGACTGCAAATCTTGTCCTGAGGGTATGAAACCCCGTACTTCGTATTCTCTCACTGTTTATTGGAGTGGCGCATATGCCGGATGACGAGTGTATGGCATGCACTGATTATGGATATGGATGTGGTCCTTTCCGCGACAACTATTGAGTTGCGTATTTACTTTAAAATCATATATTTAATCGTGTTTTGAGACTATTGCTATATTTGGGTTGTAAGCCATGTTTGGAGCCTTGAACCGACTTGTTTAGACCCCTTGGGGGTTTTTACTGCTATTTCCTCACTGTGTTGACTTATGATTTACACTCAGTCATATTGTGTTTAACTGATTTTGAAAATCAGCCTTATTTACACTATTTTGAGATATAAAATGATGTTTTTGGGTCGAGTACCCCGTTTTACTGATATCCCAAGGGCTTTTTGAGAGTTTATGACCGAGTGAGGCCGAGGGACTAGTTGTGAGGATATGATATGCCATAAGGTGTCTTGATATTAGCGCTTGGGCTGAAGGAGCCCCTCCGGAGTCTGTACACACCCCCAGTGAGCGCAGTTACCTACTAAGTGCGAGTGCCGAGTTCCGAGTGACTAGTGATTGGGAGGCATGAGTGACTGTGAGGTTGCCCGAAGGGCTTATACTGAGTGATTGTGAGGTATGCTGAGCGATTGATTCTGAGTTATGATTTTCTCAAGGGGCGATTTATGATACATGTTTTGGCCCGAGGGGTTATTTAGGATTTATTTCATTTTACACTAAACTCTTTGGGTATTTTTCAAAAATTATTGGAAAACACACTTTTCAAAGAATTTTACTGAAGTTGGCTTTTAAAGCATGTTGATTTAATGTATGCACTGTTGGAAATAAAGGATGCGCTTATTGGGAATTGATGATTTGATCTTACATGTTCTTACTGCTTAGACTTGATTTACTTTCATTACTATTGAGTTGGCGTACTCATATTACTCCCTGCACCCCTGTGTGCAGATACAGGTGCTGGTACCGAGCGCTAGTTTTCTTCCTTCGTGTGGAGCCAGAGTTGGGACTTCGAGGTAGCTGTTCAGCATCCACAAAATCTCTTTTCACATTTCTTGTTTTGTATTTAGTTCCTCGTTCCGAGTCTTGATGTATTATGATAGTAGGGTTATTTTGTACTACTCGTTGATGCTCATGAAGGTTGACTCTAGGTTTTGGGCTAGTGTATAAACTGTTTATTCATTTTGTTGTTGTGAACTACTTAAACGAAAGAATTTTGTGATATATTGGAACCGTTTTGGAAATTATGAAAATATATGTCAGTATGGAATTGTTGGCTAGCCTAGTTCCATGTTAAGCACCATCACGGCCGGCTTAGGATTGGGGTCGTGAGATTGATGGTATTGTACTAGTTGTGAATTGATTCGGAACATTTGGAGGACGAATCAGGGGAAAGAGCATAGCGGAATAGAGATTTGCTCGGTTTGAGGGTAACGGTCTTAAATATGGTCTTGAGGGTATGAAACCCTGAGAAAATATGGTCTTGGGATTGGGGTCGTGACAAGTTGGTATCAGATCCTAGGTTACATAGGACTCAACGGTCATGAGCAGGTTTAGTAGAGTCTTGCGGATTGGTACGGAGACGTCTGTACTTATCTTCGAGAAGCTACAGAACCCTTAGGAAAATCTCACATTCTTGAATTCTTGTCGTGCAAATCCATTTTATCCATCCAAAAGCGTAACTCTTGAACTCCTTCCATGTATTCGAATGTACACGTGAGCGCTTGGTATTAGCTGTGCATCAACGACTTGTGACATCCATAGATGAGATGTGATTTTAGAATGTTGATAATGGGCCAGTCTGGAGGACTTGAGGCTGGATTATGTCTGTGGATTGAGCGCTGAGATTTCATTGTGTGAGCACATATGTGTGGGGACTTATATGTCCGTTTGTGTCCTTATCAATGGGGTTGTGTGACTGGATGACTATGTGGTGAGTGTGATTTGAGGGTGAGATATGTTCATATCACTTGGTTGTGACAAAAAAGGATGGGCTGGATATGTAGCAAGAACTATTGAGTGTTTGACTTTTGTCTAGAGTTGGCACATGGCCTCGAGTCGTGAGTGTATGGGAAGACCTCTTATGTTGTTCAGTTATGGGTTGAAGTTGATCCTTCTATTGTGTTATGAGCTCCTGGTGATGTCTTTTTGGCTGATTATTGCCCCAGTAGCGTTCATATATTTTATTACCGGTGTATTCTAGTCGTATTAGCACTCCTTTGTTATTGTATTCATTGATGGCATCCTGGCGTATACGCGTAGCCAGGAGGAGCATACTCAGCATTTGAGGAGGGTATTATAGAGATTGATGGAGGAGAATTTTTATGCAAAGTTCTCCATGTGTGAATTTTTGTCTTAGTTCAATAGCATTCTTGGGGCACGTGGTGTCCAGCGAGGCTATTCAGGTGGTCATACGAGTGTGGAGAGAGCTTCCAGAAGCTTAAGATTTCTTTGACCACCGCTCCAGTGTTAGTTCTGCCATCAGCTTCAGGTTCTTATACTGCTTATTGTGATGTCTCGAGGGTAGGCATTGGTTTGGTCTAATGTAGGAGGGTAAATCGATTGCGTAATAGCTATGAGTTTTGGAAACGTACAGAGAGAGATCAGTTTGAGACTAAGCAGACGGGGCTATTTCCTGCGGGGTGTCCTGAGGTTGTGTGATCCTTATGTTGTTTTGTAGCAAGTTCTATTTTACCACTAATTGATCAACATTGAAATACGAGTGCAGATCGCTTGTGGAAGTTGGCATGACCATTCAATGGTTAATGTGAGATTTTCATACAATGTGGAATATCAGACGGTTTGTGTCATATGAGCTTATGAATCATTTAGTTGAATCTCACTGCAGTATGGTGACAGTGATAGCGTATGGGCATTGTGAGCTACGATTTGTTTTGATCATGGGCTTTGAGCCAAGTGGGGGAGGTTGTTAATGATAAGTTGATTGCGCGATTTTGTGTCGTATTGGTTTCAGTTCGATGTATATTGGTGGATCAGTTACGACGTGCAGAGGTGGAGCTTGGGAATGACCCGAGTAATGGAAATTCTTGGATACAGGTTGTCATGTACTCTATGGGTAGGTGAGTTCTATTGAATGATTGAGTTGTAATTTTAAAAGGTGTAGTGGGTGCAGTGTATGAATTTACTTGTTGCTTCAAGTGTGTGGATTACTTTCCTAGTATGTTACTGTGCAAACGGGGTCAGGTCATTTTGTTTGCTTGATCGGTGTAATCGAGATTTGTGTAGAGTGGATGACTCTAGAGAATGGGTCTAATGGATTCAAGGTTAAACATAGCAATTGGGAATCTTCGAGGTGTGTTTTGGGCTAGAACTGAGATTACGTGTCAAGGCCTGTGGCATTTCTAGATTATCATGGGTTCTACATATCAGTATCGGGAAAGTGAAGGTAATGGATTTAGATTCGCATGAAGTTCTTCAGGGTAAGTATTTTGAATGTGGTATTTTCGGCGATATTTGAGAGAGTATTCAGCGGCCTACGAGCCTTAGACGGTATGGTGTTATGCTTGGGTCTCGTGAGGTGTGTTTGTGTTGAGAATTGTGGTATTATGGAAAGGAGAAGTACCAATTCACAGGTAAGTCAGAAGGAACTTGGATAAATAGGACAACTTGGTAGTAGGTCAGATCAGCATGGTAAGGGATACGATTAGTTCTTTGGGTGTTCATGAGGTAATGAGTTTTCACAGGTGTTTCTTAGCAATGCTCTTGGGTTTTGGTGACCTGCGTAGCTTGGTTGAGTTAGAAGGATTCAGTCTTGACGGCTTGGTGTTGTAAAAAAGGGATTCGGATAGTTCCTGATGGTTTCTACCATGGTTAGAGATGTATATTTTCTACTGGCGTGAGGTGCATGTGATGTATAATGATTTTGCTTCTAAATGGGATCAAATGGGAAATCCTTGACCAGTTGGGTGCGTAGTTTCTTGTGGCTCGGAAAGGGATTATGAAGTTCTCATGCTTATCATAGGATGCCATGGTATATGTGGTATGTCGTGTAGAGTGAGATTTGCATCTGTGAGGTCATGGTTTAGTTCTGGAAGGAAGGTCAAAAAAAATTCTGACGCAGGATTTGCAGTTTCAGATGACTAGGTAAATGATATCACTGTTGGGTGGCTTGATGAGGGTTTATACTTCTGAAGAGTCAATGTGTGGAGTTTAGGGTGCTTTATTGGTATTGCGACGCTCTCTTGTTGGATCGATTGTTGCTTGGTGACACAGAAGAATTGTAAGGGTATCCCTCGTGGAATGATTGAGCATTAGGGATGTGCTATGTATTCTGTTGATACCCAATTTTGTCCTACTTTTCCTTTAATTAATTTCTTTACGCTTCTCGATCTTCAATACTTTGGACGAGTTATTTTATATAGTTCTTGCTTTTCAATAATTTTGCTCAAAATTAATACAAAGAAGGCCAAAGAAATTAATACAAAGAAGGAAAGCCTACCACCCATTCCCTTTCATTAGCTCACTCTTAAATAGCTAAAATAAATAAATGGGCAAAAGTTAAGGAAATTTCCATAAACATAGCGACATTAGCTATTTTACATACATGACAACTAAATAATTATATTTGTAACATACACCTTTAAATCATGTACCCATAATCAGGCACCTAATGCATTTAATTCCTTAATAAAAATGTGCCTAGTACTTTTTATGACTTTTTTCCCCTATATTTTCTCTTTAAACCAACCCTTAACAAATTTAATTGGTAATATTTTTCCTACTATTTTTTTAAAACTAATTCACTACGTAACAAGATTTCTACCATTCATACATGGATTCTTTTTACTAGAAAATGTACATGTATTTTTTTATACAATGTAAACTCTAGTGAAAGTTCGTTTTTATAATTTGAGAAAATAAAATACATATATTTCATGAAAATATAATGTATATTTGAGGTATTTATATATTATAAATCAAGTAATTTTATATTATTATTATTGTTATATTAGGAAGATTAGCCCAACATTAAAGTCCACTCAATCTCATACAAACTTGAGCCACAAGAATTCACCCATCTGACTTTAAGCCTATTTAACCCAAAAGCAAAATTTACCCTAGTTTCTTTATTAGCAGCCACCCCTATCATATTCTTCCCCTCCCTTTCTTTTATTTTGGCAATAACTTTAATGCCTCTTTCAATCATGGATAGATCTGCTGACACCATTTTCATACAAGTTGAAATGCTTCTTATTTTTTCTCTCCTATTTCGAGCAAAGGGTACAAAGTGGCAGATATTTGTCAAACCGAATCTTCACTTGTTCATGAATTGTCAAGGACGAATCTTTGCAAATCTGAATCAATAGGGAAATTTAGTCAATATCTCTTCAAAAGATCTGAACCAAAAGGCTACATCTTTGGATTCCAAAGACAACCCGTGATATCTCTGCTTTTTCTTTTTGAAATTCAAATGGCTAACAAATCCCACACAGAATCCCTAGCCATAACTTGGGGATGTACCTATAAATACCTTAAAAAGTTTCAGCTGAAATTCATCTTGGAATCCCCTCTAAAAAACCAAGTTTGAGCATCTAAAAAATCTACAGGCTAAGTTGTTCATTTGATATTGTTCTTCTCTGGAAGACCTTAGTGTTGTTTAATCTTTCGATCTCTATTCAACTCGGTTTAGTTAAAAGAGGAACAGATCTGAAGCCTCGCAAGCGTCAAGTTCACTGCCCCACAAAAGGTAAAATCCGACTATGTTTTAGTTTCTCTCTTTCGTTTAAAACAACATATCTTTGCCTAGAAAATCATGTCTTGGCTTTTCTCTGTTTAGTGTTAAGTTATATATAATAATTCTAGTAAAAGAGTAATGATGATAAAATCATGTGTTAAGACTATGTATATTCAGATTTGCCTCCTCAACTTTCAAGATTTAATCGTGATACATAGTTGATGTTTTGACCTTTTTGTTTATTTATTTATTTATTTTTTCTTTGTCCCTTATATTCTTACTTGCATAGTAATGGGAAAAGAAGAAGAGTAATCACTCACTCATTATTCATTTTGAATGTCCTACAATACCTAAAAGAAAATAAAAAGAAGCATGTCTTATATTTTAATTGGTATATATTTGGATTGTCCTATCTGAGGTAGATATAGTTACCTTAATTGGAGTTTGTTTGGCTAGCTACAACTGATAATACTTGGGGTAGATGTCATGCCTCAAGATTTTCTTATCGTATATAAATGATTAAACTTATATGCTATTAGCGTAGTAAAAGTGTAAAAGTGCATGGTCAAATATAAAGCCGTCCGTAAGAATTCAGAAATACTGGTAACGATCCTTTTGTTTCGTAGACGCCGCCACGATGTACGCATTCTGTGTCATGCTACAGCTTCACCTTCAATACCATTTGTTAATCATATGCTCCGCAACTTGTTAAAATGCACGACTTTAGGACATTTTCACGCTTTCCTCTTAGAGACCATGTTTTAAGAATCTTTATTCTTGATTTAAGGTTCATGTTTAGAGGTCAAAAAATGCTTTTCTGTTATATTTGAATATCGCCGAATAAAAAAAGTATTTCCACTGTTAGAGATATAGCGTTAAACACTTGTTAAGATTTTTCGCTCATTTATTCTAGATGTAATCCATATATAGAAATTTAATTTAGAAACGAACTGAGTATTTAAGCTTAGAACAACAAATCACTCTTCTGGTAAAGTGTGTAATTACATAATTGACTTTAATGTGTTGGAGTCTAGTGTCAGATTCTAAGATATATGTCTTAGCTTTTCCTTTTTTTTTTTTTTTTTTTTTTTTTTTTTTTTTTTTTTTTTTTTTTTTTTTTGTGTGTGTGTGTGTGTGTGTGAAGATTTAATAGTAGTAAGAATATCATGTCAGCTCTCCTTGACACTTAGGAACCATGCTAATAGGATTTAAAATATTTCATATGGGAGATTTTAGCTAATAGAAGTGCACGCTACTAGCCCAAACATACAGATCATCTAAGTAGATATAGTTCAGGATACTATCCAATACAAGTTAAATGTTTGTCTTCTAGTATAGGATGCTAGTTAAGAACATGTTTTTTCCTTAGCTAGACTTGCCTTCTTCTTTATTATTACTACTATTACTATTATTATTACTATTAGTAATCCGCACGGCCATCCTGATTTAAATTAAAAATATCTTTATTCAGGAATAAGAATTGAAATACACAAAAATTTATTTATAATTAAGTAGCTGTATGGTAAATTCTTTTACCCGAGTAAGAGGCCTGTCGAGACAGTAATACATACTCAAATTGAGCTCATGTGTCTAGCGGTATCTAACTGCTTTAAGGTATAACCTTCAGAATGGTAACCCGAACTTGATTGTCCAGCATATAAGAATATCCTGTTATTGAGATATATATTCTCGTGATAAGAAATCAGGAAGGGAATTATCACTACCCTTTTTTATAATGAATATCAAATCGAAAGGGGCCAATTGGGCCTGCCATCTGGCGAACATTAATTTATAGGCATCATTTTTAAAATTTTTGCCAAACATATATTTGACTGATTGTGCATCTTTTTTTGATCAGAAATTTTTGATTATAGGGATCGTCTTGAAATTTCAAAACACATTTAACAATCGTAAGCATTTCATGGGCCACAATAGCGTATTTCTTCTAGGCTTCAGTCCATTTTCCTGAATGAAATCTTATCAGATATTATATTTTGTCATGGGGATTGACTTGTTTCAAGATTCCTCCATAACGAACGTTAGACGCATCCGTCTCAATAATTTTTGGCCAAGTAGGTAGGATTGGCAAGCGTTAAGCAAGGTAAATATTCAACCCGTTTCTTGATTCTTCGAACAAGATTAGTGTGACTATTAGTCGAGATAAGTCCTTATAAAAAGGAGATATATAATTTAAGCTTCCCAAAAATCTTTGAAGCTGATTTTGTCAGTAATAATATCAGGGAACTTTGAAGCAAAATCAATAGCCCGTTGAATAGGGGTAATTTTTCCATGACAAATATTATGTCCTAAAAAACGAACATTCATTTGAAATAAAGACATTTTTGGTTTGGCTAATACTAAACCGTTTTGTATAACAATCCTTTTAAAAATATCAAGATGTCGGAAGTGAAGCTCCAATATTTTCGAAAAAATCAAGATATCATCTATATAGACAATTATAAAGTCTAAATAAGGATTGAAAATATTATTCATGATTTTTTGAAATTTAGAAGGAGCGTTTTTCAAACCGAATGACATTACATTCCATTCATACTGACCGAATGGAACATTAAAAGCAGTTCTATAAGTATGTTCTTTAAAGATCTGGATATGCCAATAGCCAGATTTTAAATCAAATTTTGAAAATATGTTGGCATCATATAATCGAGCCAATAAATCCTTTTTATTAGGAATAGAATATCTAATCCATTTCAAAAATTTGTTTAAAGGTTTATAATTTATAACTAACCTTGTTATTAACATANAATAAAGACATTTTTGGTTTGGATAAAACTAAACCGTTTTGTATAACAATCCTTTTAAAAATATCAAGATGTTGGAAGTGAAGTTCCAATGTTTTCGAAAAAATCAAGATATCATCTATATAGACAATTATAAAGTCTAAATAAGGATTGAAAATATTATTCATGATTTTTTGAAATTTAGAAGGAGCGTTTTTCAAACCGAATGACATTACATTCCATTCATACTGACCGAATGGAACATTAAAAGCAGTTCTATAAGTATGTTCTTTAAAGATCTGGATTTGCCAATAGCCAGATTTTAAATCAAATTTTGAAAATATGTTGGCATCATATAATCGAGCCAATAAATCCTTTTTATTAGGAATAGAATATCTAATCCATTTCAAAAATTTGTTTAAAGGTTTATAATTTATAACTAACCTTGTTATTAACATAAAAGGCAGTACAAGACCAAGGGGATTTGGAAGGTTTGATCAAACCTTTGTTTATTAAATTATCAATCTTTTTTTTTGCAGAATTCTACTAATTCAACATTCATTTGACAAGGTCGAGATTTTGTAGGAATATTATCTTCATAAAAACTGTCTTCATATGGAAGAGTAACAATATGCCTTTTTCTATTCCAAAAGGCACTCGGATGATCTGCACAAATTTCAATGGCAATCTTTTCGGAAATTAATTTCATTGTTTCANATTAAAGCGTTGATATCACGACTTATAGGGTCAGTAATAAAAGAGTAAGATATCTCTTTATCATTATATCTAGCAGTAAATCCTTTTGAATCAAGATGTGAAAAAGGATATATAGCATTGGTAAAAGGGGTGCCAAGTATAATTTGTGGATGCAACTGATTTTTTTACTAGAAAGAAGAAATGCGGAATGCAAACTTTATTTTGACAAATACGATCATTAGACAGTTTATACTTTATATCTAAAGCGTGACCTGATACAGATTTAACTACATGAGTGGTTTTTTCAAAGTATTTTGAAGGAATCAATCCTTCTTGGATGCAACTCACATCAGCACCACTATCAATCATAGCAATAGTACATTGAATATGCCATTTATGAACAGTAATAACTTGCATCATCCTTAAAANACAAATCATTTGATTTTGTTTAAGAGATTTAATCTCTTGTTTCAACTTTTCCACTTCAATTTTTAAATCATCAAAAGAAGTGTCTCTAGTAAAAGAGGCGTTTGTTTCAGAAATAGCCTGTCTTTGATAAATTAGTTTATTAACTTCTGCTAAAGAGTAAGGAGCAAAATATTCAAAATAATCCTTTGTTTTAGAAAAAGAAGTGCTTTCAGCAGGTTTCGAGGTAGGTTGGGAAGTAGAAGATAACTGAATGATCTTTTCCCGAACCTTATCATCAGAAACTTCTTTTAAAAGTTCAATCACATTATCAGATGTGAGAGTTTTCATATTTAAATCTTCAAATTTAGACTGAAGTTTATAAAAATCATCATTTTCACAATTACAATTATCAATTTGACAAGTATCACAAGCAGTATTATCATTCTGCTTATTAACAGAAGATTCAATTACTTCATCCTCATTAGCAGATTCAGATTCATCATAATCTGACTCAGATCCTGAAGTATACAACAGACCATAAATTTGATCATGCAATTCATTATCAAGAGCAAGAGATTTGAGCTTTTCAAGCTTACAATTTGGAGCAATATGACCAAACTTACCACACTTATAACACTTAAGGTCAGCGATATATCGCTTGGATCTATTCTTAGTAAATCTAGTAGACTTTCTATACGCCTTCTTAGCTTCGCGATATTTCCTTTTAACGTCGCGATATTCCTGAGTCCTATATTTAGGTCTCTTTTTCCTATAAGGTTTATCAGAGGTCTGTTTCTTCTGCGGAGAAGAGGGTCCGGATATTCCGAATTGAGTAAAGAACTCTCCTAATTGAGTTTTTTCTCTAAGCTTATCAATTTTAAGTTGTCTGGATAGCTTTAACTCATTACACAGGTTTAATCCTTCCTGTGTACACACACCTATCAACTTACCATAAGTATAACCGCTATACTGGATTTCACCAAAAGATCCTCTAACAACTTTTCTAACTCTTTCAGTGAATAGAGGAGGTAAACCGTCTATAAACTTAGCTTTCCAATGATCAAACTTATTTTCGGGCAATTCCATGACCCGACTCATAAAGGTATCTTTATACCATCTAAATTCGGTTAAAGTCCTACATCTAAGACCATTTAAGAGGGTATGAACCGTCTCGTGTTGACTGGTAAATCTACCATTAAAATATTCTAAAATTGTAAGAACTAGGGTATACATCGCATCTTCTCTATTTTTAACTAGAGCCATGCTTAGGTTATCAACACCTTCATCGGTTGCGATAGCATTAATGACAGAAGCTTTCTGTTCGGTGGTCAAATAATTATCCCACCAGCCACGTAGTTGACCTGTAAAACCCGCGATAATCATTTTGCAGATATTTCGGTCAGAGTTGTTAACACTTCTACAAATAGTACAGTACATCAACATCCGATGTACAAGAATAGTTAATTGACGATCTGTCAAACCATCAAGGTTCCTTTCATAGATTTTGGTACCGCTATAAGAGGTATTCGTCTTATTCCAATCACGTTCTTCAATCAAAACGTCTTGTGGAGTAGGACGCGGATAATAATACGTCTCCATTCGAGGCTTATTAGCGTATTTAAACTTAGTCGGTTTTGCCATGCCTTTAAGGCGGTTGACTTCGGACCAAGTTTGATCATTCAAATCAAAATCTTTTGAAGAAAATTTATCTTCCAATTTGTCAGCAAAATCATTAGATAAATCAATAATCTATTACTTAGTCCTGAAAATTTTTTATCAAGAAGTTCTTCTAGATCATTTAAAGATTTGAATTTAAAATCCTGAATCTCAGGAGGTCTTTGAATATGAGTAAAAACCGTTTGTCCTTCTTTGCTTGTAGAAGCAACATTAGAAGATTTCGAAGAAGAACTCATTTCTTTTATCATATTAATTATATCATCAAGCTTTTTGTCAAGAGAACCACTATGTTCACCTAATACTTTAACATATAAACTCAACTAATTATTTTGAGCAATCAAATCATTAATTTCAGAAATACTAACTTGAGCAATATTATGATCAATAAATTTCTGAAAAGCAGAGAAAGTAATCCCTGTATTATTGGGTAATATAAAAGGTGTTTGGGGCGGATATATCGCCTTTATAATATTACAATTACCGTCTGTGTAAGAACGTTCTAACACATTGATATATAATGGCAAATAAGTGGCTATAAACCAAGGAACAAAATAAAGAATATGATTATGCAGAGCACAAATTTCATAGAATTCAAATGAAATATTATGGAGATCCTCTTGACTATAAGTCTAAAAAAACCAAGTTCTTAATTGGTTCCACTTATTACTAAAAAATTCATTCTGAATATGTTTTCTTGCCAGGGATCCTGGACTAAATTCTATTTTGTGAGGAATCATTACGTTTCATTTAAATCAAAGCTCATTTCAGAAGCTGAAGGAATATCTTTATCAGAAAGATTGTCTTTATCTTGAACAATATTAGTCTGAGGATTAATCTTAACCCTTTCAACAGATGTAGTATGTATAGTATGTAAAGAGGCTGCATGATTCCTAGCGGGACCATAAGATGGTTCAATAGGAGAAATATGATTAACAGCAGGTAATAATCGATTATGAGAAAAAGATTGTCTATTATTATTATTTTACTTTTTATTTTACTTTTTATCATCTTGAAAGTAAAATGGTTGTTCTAGCATAAATTAATAAGTGTTGTATTAATTTGCTGCCATTTTTCCCCCTATTATTTCTCCTCTGCTTAAAGAAGTAGATTACTTCTCTAATTCATTTTCCTCTTTTCTTTGTTTTGAATGACATATCGGAACTGCAAGGAGTTCCAAAGGGGGACTCGCTGCCACTGCTAGACATAAAGCACGCATATCCTTTCATTTCATCTTCCACCCCTAAAGTATATTTAGGGCTCTCGATAAAAGAGAGGAGAAAAAGAGAAGAATAAACGATGGCTGCTTGCCTTACCTTTAATATCTTGTAATTTTTTTTATAATTTGTTTCTTAATTGTTTTGCTTGATTTTATTTTGGTTAAGCCCAAGTTGGTTTAGTTGAATGGAATGTCATTGTTAGGCCTAATAATCCAAAAGCAGTAGGTAAAATTGAACCCATTTTGTCCAGTTTTGAATCAAAATGAATTAGCTTAGTATTTTTAAAATGCCAATATGAATCTTTACAAATTGAGTAGCACCTGGGTTTTTTTTCTCACCCTTTTTACTTCACACTTTCAAAACTAATTCTATTTCTCAAAAACTTAATTACGTTTTTAAGTAAGTTTCTCAATCACAACACTTTGACCTCTGATCTTTATAACATAATGACCTTAGGCATGTTTTCCTTGAAATCAAAACATATTGAAAATTCACCAACGTTCCAAGACTAATGTGATGAAGGCTACTTGACCAGCTTTTGAACTTAAAATGTGTTTGAACCAATAAAATGTTGTGCATCTCGAGTCATCTTTATAATTAAGTTATTATCTTAACTAAATTAATCATTTTTTTTATACACTTATACTTTGCCTTAATGAATTTCAGTCCGGACAGTTAACCATTTTAATATGGATCTTAAAGGGTGCCTTAAAAACCTTCCCTTTTAGATTAATTGAACCCTTATCTAGAATTTTAGGTTAAGAAGATCATTACAGAGTTATACTTTATTAATATTTTATTCAATCTAGGTGTCCTAATTCACATTAGAAATAATTAGGTGGCGACTCTCTTAAAATCAATTAAACCTCAAGATTACCAATATATTATGCTCTAGTTTTACCCGGTTAAAATGGGGTATAACATATTCGAGCGGTGGAGTTGAGATCTGAAATAGTAATCGGTGCGCTACCTTCGAGACTGAGAGTTCTCATAAACAGGTTATTTTGTGGTAGTGAACTGTGAAGATGCGAGCAAATCTATTCAGATGTTAGGATGTACCATGGTTCAGTCATTTTTAACTTTCGGTGAGTTATCTATCTGTGTGGGTGACAAGAGTTTATTTAGGGTTATTGGTAGGCCAGTATGAGTGTGTGTTCTGCACCGGGTCGAAATTGTTGACTCCGAATTTCTATTGTTGAGGGATGTACCATTTGATTGCCATTGAGTTTATTCGTGTTCTGGAGTGATGTATGAGTTACCCTTCGGTGTTGCGAGGAGTTGTGATCGTTGGTTATAGGCACATATGTTGCGGCTCTAATGGGCCTTTATATCTAGATTTGAGTAAGGTAAGTGTGATGATCCGAAAGGTCATCCCGTATATTTCTAGGTAATTCTGTGTTCCAAGGTCGTGAAAACCTCCTTCTATCTCACCTCGATTTGCGTGTGCATCCCGAACGTGTAGCCGAAAAGCCTTTATGTGAAAAATTGATAAAAATGAAAATTTGTATTGGAAATTTGAATAAAGTTAACTTCAGTCAAGCTTTTGGTAAACGGACCCAGACCCGTGATTTGACGGTCGTGGAGGGTCCGTAGAAAAATATGGGACTTGGGTGCATGCCCGGAATCGAATTCCGAGGTCCCAGGTCCGAGAAATGAATTTTTAAAGAAAATTATTTTCTGAAAAATATAAAAGTTTTTGAAAATGAAATTTGAGGTGAAACATGTGATATCGAGCCCGTATCATAGTCCCGGAGCCCGGTACAAGTTCGATATGATTTATATGTGTTATCTGTGAAATTTGGTAAGAAACGGACTTAGTTTGACGTGATTCGGACCTTAAATGCAAAATTTGATGTTTAAAGGAGTTTTGAGGAATTTCATTGAATTTTTGGTTTAATTCATCGATTTAGTGTTGTTTTATGTGGTTTGAAACCTCAAGCGAGCCCGTGTTAGGTTATATGACTTGCTTGTGTGATTAGACGGGGTCTCGGGAGCCTCGGGTGTGTTTCGGATGGGCTACGAGTCCTTTTCTTCCATTTTTGAACTGCTGTTTCTGGTGTCTGTTGCTCTCCTTCGCGATCGCGTAGCCCAAGCCGCGATCACGTAGTGTTCTGTTTGCCCCACCCATTTTTCCTTCATCGCGATCGCAGTGATTCTTTTGGGATCGCGATGTGTCCCTGCTGTCGCCCAAATTTTTTTTTTCGCGTTCGCATTCTGAAGAACACGATCGCATAGCTTCCTGTTCTCCTCCTCCGCGTTTGCAAACTCCTTGTCACGTTCGCGATGAACAACCTGGGCAGCTTTCCTCTTTCTTCTTCGCGATCGCAAACCATGTTCCGCGATCGCGATTAACAAAACACCTGGGCAGAATAGAAGTTTGCAAAATTGGGGGTTTCACCATTTTAAACATACTTTTGACTTCTAGAACACGGTTTTGGGCGATTCCTTGTGGGATTTTCACACAAATCGAGTGGGTAAGTGTTCTTTCACTAGAATTAAATATATTTCATGAATTAGTTCTTGTTTTTATCATTTAAATTGTGTTTTGGGGTGAGGGGATTGTGGGTTTTGAAAGAAAACTTCAAAAATAAAAATTCATGATTTGAATGACCAATTGTTATCGGAATTGGATAAATTTGGTATGGGTGAACTAGTATCGGAATGGGTAATCGAAATTTGTAAAATTTATCGGGTTCCGAGGTGCGGGCCTGGGGTCGACTTTTGGGTCGATTTTTATGATTTTTTAAGATCGATACTTTATTATTCGGAATCGTTCCTTATACGTTTTATATGTATTTTGAAGTTGTTTTAGTTGATTTTTAGCGGTCCGGAGGCCTTCCCACCCGAGAAGTCTATTTTTGAGTACCGGGTTGTCGTCTTTGAGGTAAGTATCTTGCCTAACCTTGTGTGGGGGAATTACCCCTTAGGATTTGACTCTTCTATGTTGATTGTAGTCTGTGTACGCGAGGTGACAAGCGCATGCTCGGACTTATTTGTGGAAATTTAACCCTTTAGGAATCTTAGATCCTTATATTCGCCGAGTATGAAATGTCCTTGGCATGATTGAATTTCCTAATTTCTAGTGTCATCTTTATTTGCTTAATGTGGAAGTTCTTACTTTTGGATTTACTCTTATTGCCTACTTGACTCCTAATTGACTTATCTGAAAGTTTTATTTCCTTTACTGTCATGCTATATCTTCTTAACTGCGTATCTCAAATTTTGCAATTATCTTCATCTCAACCTATAATTGTTTTAGTCTTAAATGAAGTTATGATTATTCTCTGCTGCTTGTCCTTAAGTGGGAATTGTCGAATATTCTCGTGACTGCTCAACCTTAAAGGAAGTTTAAATATTATTTACCTTCGTGACTTGCCTTATATGGAGTTATCATATTTGTGTTGATTTCCTGTGTTCACCCGTGTAATTAGGTGCGGCTGTTACATGTTATTTCCCTTCCTTGTTGAGTGATTCGTAATATGCCTAGCTCTCCTTATTATGTTTATTTCTCGTGAACTAGTTTTGCCTATCTTGTGGTCGAAGCTCTTAAGTTAATGTATTAATTGTATCTTGATCTATTGCCACTGTTGTTATTGTACTTGTTGTGGTGATGCACGAGGTTTCTGCCATGCGGTTGTTGATATGGTGATTTTCACGAGGTTTCTGTCGTGCCGTGTTACTATTGATAATTGCACATGCGGCGTGATATGGCAGGATATGAGATTGACTGTTGCGCATGTGGCGTGACAAGGTGGGAACATGTTTATGCACGTGTGACGACACAAGGCGGGCATATACTTTAATATTGCACACGTGGCGTGACTAGGTGGGCTATGGCAGGGATTGTTTGTGATAATTGTTTTGGGCTGGGGACATTCCTTGTTGTTGATATTATGTACTGGAACACTTACCGTGTGAGTTCATTCGTGTGGAAATTTGTGAGATGAAACTATACGTGTTGCCCCTTTTGTTTTCCTTATGTCTATTGGTTGTTGAAATCATGTTAGGACACCTGCACAAGCACACACGTAGTTAAATACTACTAATGGATCCAGAATCCTTGTTGTTGTCAAATATAGATATTCTTGTTGTGCTTACCGTATGGGTGGGAATGACCCAATTGGCACGTGAGTCGTCCCTGCAGTTAGTACTCGAATGAGGGTGCAAGTTGCCAAGTGTTAGGGTTCGGATATTGGGACCTGTAAGTGAAGATTTGTCCGAGGTTCAGAACCTCGTGGAGATGACTATGAATTTGATGTAGAAATGGTTGAAGTTGTTGAGTCATTACATGCTCGTGTTGTATATTTACATGCCGGATTTGTCTGTGATCTATTCAGTCTTTGTGTTACTTCATGGTTTCCGCTGATACTTATTGTTTTCCTTCTTTATTGAGTTCATTGTCTTGTTAGTTATATTGCGTAGCCTTTATGTATATCATTATTTCCCTGATTTCTACATTGATACTTGTTCAATTTTTATTAGACCAGTGGGTGTCTTGACTAGTCCTCGTCACTACTTCACCGAGGTTAGTCTTGATACTTACTGCGCACCGCTGTGGTGTGCTCATACTACTCTTGTGCATATTTTTGTGCAGATTCCAGGTTTTTGCATAGCCGGCCAAGTGATTGATAGTAGCGGGGTTGCTGTTGTGGAGACTCAAGGTAAAACCGCTTCAGCGTTCGCGGTTTTGGAGTCACTGTCTTATATTTTGTTTGCACTGTTTCAATTATTTCTGAACAGTGGTATTTTTAGGAGTTTTAGTGTAAATTCTTAAAAGCTTATGACTTGTACTTCCGGGTTTTGGGAATATAAAATTTTTAAAGAATTATTCATATCAGAAAAGTATTAGATTCTATTTATTATTGTTGTTATCCCTGAATATTAGGCTTACCTAGTCCTTAAGACTAGGTGCCATCACGATACCCAACCGAGGAAACTTTGGGTCGTGACAATAAGTAATTGGGTATTGCGGGACTGAGACATATAGGTTATGTTCTTTCTGAGTTCGTGTGGCATGGTATCATCCGATTTTCCCGTGGTTATGACAATGCACTTGGAGTACTTGATGTCGAATTGCGCATGGTTATTGATTTTGAGAAAGGTGGCTTGAAGTATTTCATGTGGACCGGCGTTTGGATGGGATCACGCGTTGTAGCGGAATTAAGTGGAGGTATGAACCTTGGTTTCAGATTCGTGTGTTCTGATTTTACGATGTGTGCCAGGCTTTTAGCATAGGGTTGTGATGGTAATTGTTAATGGCAGGATAGTCCTCCCGTATGAATCTTTTCTATGTTTTGAGTCGTGAGATGTTGCTATTGGGTGCACGGGTTGCACAGGTTATGGGTTGGATTGTATTGATGCGTCATGTTGCTAGAGTTTTTGTGGTAGATAAGACGAGGTCGTCGGACCTAGAATGGGTACTTCTGGATCTAATTGCAGTATATTTGTCACGACCAAATTTCGGAGTCGTGATGGCGCCTGTCGTGGAACCAGGCAAGCCTCCCTTTTTAACTAAGCTAAATTCAATTTCCAATAAAAATGCGATTTTTAAACAAATTTATTAATAATACTAAGAATCTGAAGTTTAAAAACAATGTGTGAAAAACTAAATTTAAACCTCAAACCCCGGATCTAGTGTCACTCAGTCATGAGCTACTAAAACATAAAGCAAAGAAAAGGAGAAATGGACAACATTGTCTCAAAATAAAGAACAACAGGTAGAATAAGAAAGAGAAGACGAGGTCGCGATCGCCAGCTTCTACCTCGACAACTCCAATAGAAACATTGACCGCTGCTCAATATCCGCTACCGGGTCCCGGTGTACCTGGATCTGCACACAAGGTGCAGGGGGTAACGTGAGTACACCAACTCAGAAGTAACGAACCCAAACTATGGGCTGAGAAGTAGTGACGGACAAAACCTCAATTATGTTACAATAAATAATATACAGAATTTAGACATGCTAACAGTTTATCAGGATGAGTAAATATGCCAAGTATGCCAGTATACTCTACATGCCATCATAAAATATATGTTATGAACCAGTATAGATATACACATAGTTCTCACAGCTCTCCCACATAAGTCCACTCAGTACTATATATGGCTCTGAGGCCCAGGGAAGTTCCATCCCGGAATATGCATAAACACCGGTGACAGTAGTCACAATGTACTGAGGAAAAAGGCCAATCCAGCCCCCACGGAGAAGATCCATCTCCGGGCCAATCCAGCCCCCACGGAGAAGATCCATCTCCGGAATACAACACTCGGACAATTTCCATATCCAGGGAAGATCCATCCCTCTCATAACATTAGCTTCGGACAAGGTCCATGCCCAGGGAATATCCATCCCTCACATAACATCAACTTCGGACAAGATCCATGCCCAGGGAAGATCCATCCCTTAATATCACTTCGGACAAGATCCATGCCCAGGGAAGATCCATCCCTCAATATCACTGCGCTCACTGGGGGTGTAAAGACTTCGGAGGGGCCCTAGTGGCCCAAGCGCCATATCAAGCCAACGAAGGCATGATTTAAATCACTGCAGTGTGCAGTCCATTCTCATAACTGTCTCAATAACAGGCTCACGGCCTTACTCGGTCATTACTCTCCAGTCTCACTCACGTGGATCACAATTGCTTCCATCAGCCCGAAACAATGATAAGTATGCATGTAATTAACAATACTGAGTCTGGGATATGAAATGATGTGCTATAACAAGACGGAGTACATGACATCAAATTATCACAACATGAAGCAGAGATATACGACCACTCGGATCTCAGCATTTCCGGCGTGAATCCTAGCATTTATACTTAACATGATTTCTAACATGTTCGCAATTACCACATTAATAGATGCACAAATATCATCATGGAATAATCACTAAGCGGGGCCATGGGATAAGCCAGACCACAAATACCCGGTGCACGCCCTCACGCCCGTCACTTGGCATGTGCGTCACCTCAACAATAGTCATAAATCATTTAGCTCGGGGTTTCGGACCCTCAGAACCAAGTTTGGAAGCGTTACTTACCTCAAAACTGGCTAAAATACTATTCTGCAGTGCCTTTGCCTCTAGATCCGGCCTCTGAGTGCTCCAAATCTACCAAGTTCAGATTTGTATTATCAAATTATTCTTAAGGAATGAATTCCAACTGAAAAGTACCAATTTTAGCTCATAATCCGAATTTAGTCAAAACCCGACCCCCGAGACCGCATCACGAAACTCAGAATTTTTTATACCAAATTGTTCTTCATCATCTCACGAGTCTGTACATATAAAGAACACTAAAAATTGAGTTCGTTTGACCCCTCAAATAAATCCCTAAAGGTCTCAAAATTTCAAGCCCTAAACCCACCTTTTTCTACTGATTTTCGTGAATTTAATACTGATATTATGTTCTATAATCATCAATAAATGAGTTTTAAGGTCCAAAACACTTACCTCTATGAGGAATAATGATTTCCCTCTTCAAAAGTTGCAGCCAAAGCTCTTTGTCCATACAAAAATGGTGGAAAAAGGGTTTAAGTTGGCGAGGGTTTCAATTTATACCTTCTGCCCAGGTGTTCCGCACCTGCAACTTCTATCCGCACCTGCGACTTCGCAGGTGCGATTTTCCTCCCGCACCTGTGATCCTCTACTGGCCTCTCAAATTCCGCATCTGCGGAGCTCTTCTCGCTCCTGCGGGCCCGCACCTGCGATCAAACTTCCGCAGGTGCGGAAATCACCGTGGGAAAACTTCAGCAGCTGCTTGCTGTATTTTTTTCAACTCTGAATTTCCGTTAACCATCCAAAATCAATCCCGAGCACCTCGGGACCCCAACCAAAGTTACCAACACATCCCATAACACCATTCAAACTTAGTTGCACTCTCAAAACACCAAAACTAACATCAAAACACCAAATTTACATCGGATTCAAGCCTAAGAGATTTGAAATTTCTAAAATCCACCAACGATGCCGAAACTATCCAAAACAACTCCGATTGACCTGAAATTTTGCAAACACATCTAATGTGACATTACGAACCTGTTACTATTTCCGAAATTTCATTCCGACCCGATAGCCTATTTTTCACTGCCGATCGGAAATCACCAAAAACTAACTCTCACCAATTCCAGCCTAATTCTACATCGGACATCACAAAAATATTCTGAACACACTCCTAAGTCAAAAATCACCTAATGAAGTTTCCGAGCCATAAAATCCGCATTCCGGGTTCGTTTCCCAATAAGTCAACTCTCAATTGAATTTTCCAATTCTAAAGCTATATTGTTTTTAAGGACTAAGTGGCTAAACTCGCACTAAAACCATTCTGATTTCAAACCTACCAACTCTAACACATCAATTATAGTATAACCAACCTATAAAAAGTCAATAATAGTAATTTTTAATGCAAGTTCTACGTAACGACGGACCGGGTCGTTACATTCTCCCCTTCTTAAACAAACGTTCGTCCTCGAACGTGCCTAGAGTTGTTCCAACACCACCAAAATTTGTTGTGTAACCTTCCAGGTACATATTTGGAGGTGATCACATGCCACTCTACCCTATCTACGTCCGATAACACAACATGACTGAAATTTCATTATCAAATCCTGACCCATAAACCTTAGAACTACATTTTCACTTCTCAATCAATTTACAAGATCACAATCCCCAACTATAAACTGAATAAGTCTGAGCACACTGTAACAAGTCATATCCATAACCCAAGATGAAATACCATGATCCACTGCATGACTCAAGCACTCGTGGCGATAACTCCTAATCACAATAGTTGCTTATAACAACCCAATACCGGTAAATAACCTCTTATCAAGAAATGCCTCGCTCTTACACTTTCATATACTGCCGATGATGACAGAAACACGTAGAAACTAACAACCATTCGTCCGATCAGTCAGACATGAAGCTCCCCCTTCCCAAACAGGAATTATAGCAAATTTCTAAGCAGACTTCCGATGCTTATCCTTCAAGCTATGCTGTAGACAATTCTGACAATATTCAATTTAGGTCCAATGGCCTCTTCTGACATGACACATCAATACAATTGGAAGCCATAACCTGTGCAAATCGTGCACTCAACAACATCCCAAGAGCATTGCTAGGAACACATGTAGAAAACTCATTACCTCATAAGCACCCAAAGAACTAATCATATCCCTTACTATGCCGATCCGACCCACTCTAAAGTTGTCCTATTTATCCAAGTTCCTTCTAACTTACCCTCGAATTGATAATTCTCCTTGTCATAATACTGCAATTCTCAACCTAGATTCACCACACGAGACCCAAGAATAAGACCATACAGTCTAAGGCTCATAAGCCACTGAATACTCTCCCAATTATCCCCAAACTAAAACCAATACAACACATAATCGGGCAACCAACTAATCATTAGCACACTCCCCCACTTGGCTCAAGGCCATAGATCAAAACAACAATAACCCACAATGCCCATGTGCTATCACTGCCACAATACCACAATGGGATTCAACTACACCCTTCATAAGCTCATACATAACTCAAACCATTAAACATCCCAAATCATCTCCAGTCAATCCCTTTTGCCACAATCAAGCAATATAACCACATCTCACCCTCAAATCATACTCACCACATAGTCATCTAGTCACCAGGTCTCGTCAATAAGGACACCAGCGGACATATGAGTCCCCAATTACATGTGCTCACACAAACGAAACCTCGGAACTCAAGACACAGACAAAAATCCGGCTTCAAGTCCTCCAGAATGGCCCCAAACATGCTAGAATCACATCCCATTCATGGAAGTCACAAGCCATCGGTGCACGACTCATACCGAGTGCTCATGTGTGCATTTTGAATACATGAAAGGATTTCAGAGAGTTACGCTTCAGGTTGAATCAATGGATTCGCACGACAAGTGTTCGAGAATGTGAGATTTTTCCTAAAGGTTCTGCAGCCTCTCGAAGATAAGTACAAACATCTCTGTACTGATCCGCAAGACTATACTAAACCTGCTCATGACTGGCGAGACCTATTTACCCTAGTGCTCTGATACCATCTTGTCACGACCCAGTTTCGAAGTCGTGATGGTGCTTGTCGTGGAACCAGGCAAGCCTCCCTTTTTAACTAAGATAAATTCAATTTCCAATAAAAATGCGATTTTTAAACGAAATTATTAATAATACTAAGAATCTGAAGTTTAAAAACAATGTGTGAAAAACTAAATTTAAACCTCCAACCCCGGATCCGGTGTCACTCAGCCATCAGCTACTAAAACATAAAGCAAAGAAAAGGAGAAATGGACAACATTGTCTCAAAATAAAGAACAATAGGTAGAATAAGAAAGAGAAGATGAGGTCGCGATCGCCAGCTGCTACCTCGACAACTCCAATAGAAACGCTGACCGCTACTCAATATCCGCTACCGGGTCCCGATGTACCTGGATCTGCACACAAGGTGCAGGGGGTAACGTGAGTACACCAACTCAGAAGTACAAACCCAAACTATGGGCTGAGAAGTAGTGACGGACAAAACCTCAATTATGTTACAATAAATAATATACAGAAAATTTAGACATGCTAACAGTTTATCAGGATGAGTATATATGCCAAGTATGCCAGTATACCCTATATGCTTTCATAAAATATATGTTATGAACCAGTGTGGATATGCACATAGTTCTCACAGCTCTCCCACAGAAGTCCATTCAGTAATATATATGGCTCTCAGGCCCAGGGAAGTTCCATCTCGGAATATGCATAAACACCGGTGACCGTAGTCACAATGTACTGAGGAAAAAGGCCAATCCAGCCCCCACGGAGAAGATCCATCTCCGGAATACAACACTCAGACAATTTCCATATCCAAGGAAGATCCATCCCTCTCATAACATCAGCTTCGGACAAGGTGCATGCCCAGAGAAGATCCATCCCTCACATAACATCAACTTCAGACAAGATCCATGCCCAGGGAAGATCCATCCCTCAATATCACTTCGGACAAGATCCATGCCCAGGGAAGATCCATCCCTCAATATCACTTCGGACAACATCCATGCCCAAGGAAGATCCATCCCTCAATATCACTGCGCTCACTGGGGGTGTAAATAATTTGGAGGGGCCCCAGTGGCCCAAGCGCCATATCAAGCCAACGAAGGCATGATTTAAATATCACTGCAGTGTGCAGTACATTCTCATAACTGTCTCAAAAACAGGCTCTCAGCCTTACTCAGTCATTACTCTCCAGTCTCACTCACATGGATCACAATTGCTTCCATCAGCCCGACACAATGATAAGTATGCATGTAATTAACAATACTGAGACTGGAATATGAAATGATATGCTATAACAAGACGGAGTACATGACATCAAATCATCACAACATGAAGCAGCAATATACGACCACTCGGGTCTCAACATTTCTGGCGTGAAGCCTAGCATTTATACTTAACATGATTTCTAAAATGTTTGCAATTACAACATTAATAGATGAACAAATGTCATCATGGAATAATTACTAAGCGGGGACATGAGATAAGCCAGACCACAAATACCCGGTGCACGCCCTCACGCCCTCACGCCCGTCACTTGGCATGTGCGTCACCTCAATAATAGTCATAAATCATTTAGCTCGGGGTTTCGAACCCTCAGAACCAAGTTTGGAAGCGTTACTTACCTCAAAACCAGCTAAAATACTATTTCGCAGTGCCTTTGCCTCTAAATCCGGCCTCTGAGTGCTCCAAATCTACCAAGTTCAGATTTTTATTATCAAATTATGCTTAAGGAATGAATTCCAACTGAAAAGTACTAATTTTAGCTCAAAACCCGAATTTAGTCAAAACTCGACCCCCGAGCCCGCGTCCCGAAACTCAAAATTTTTCATATCAAACTGTTCTTCGTCATCTCACGAGTCCGTATATATAAAGAACACTAAAAACGGAGTTCGTTTGACCCCTCAAATAAATCCTTAAAGGTCTCAAAATTTCAAGCCCTAAACCCACCCTTTTCTACTGATTTTCGTGAATTTAATATTGATATTATGTTCTATAATCATCCATAAATGAGTTTTAAGGTCCAAAACACTTACCTCTATGAGGAATAATGATTTCCCTCTTCAAAAGTTGCCCCCAAAGTTCTCTGTCCGTACAAAAATGGTGTAAAAAGGGTTTAAGTCGCTGAGGGTTTCAATTTATACCTTCTGCCTTGGTGCTCCGCACCTGCGACTTCGCAGGTGCGATTTTCCTCCCGCACCTGCGATCCTCTACTGGCCTCTCAAATTCCGAATCTACGGAGCTCTTCTCGCTCCTGCGGGCCCGCACTTGCGATCAAACTTCCGCAGATGCGGAAATCACTGTGGGAAAACTCCAGCAACTGCTTGCTGCATTTTTTTGAACTCAGAATTTCCGTTAACCATCCGAAATAAATCCCGAGCCCCTCGGGATCCCAACCGAAGTTACCAACACATCCCATAACATCATTCAAACTTAGTTGCACTCTCAAAACACCAAAACTAACATCAAAACACCAAATTTACATCGGATTCAAGCCTAAGAACTTTGAAATTTCTAAAATTCACCAACGATGCCGAATTATTCCAAAACAACTCCGGTTGACCTAAAATTTTGCAGACACATCCAAAATGACATTACGAACCTGTTCCAATTTCCGGAGTTTCATTCCGACCCGATGGCTTATTTTCCACTGCCGACCGGAAATCACCAAAAACTAACTTTTGCCAATTCAAGCCTAATTCTACACCGGACATCACAAAAATATTCTAAACACACTCCTAAGTCCCAAGTCACCTAACGAAGCTATCTGAGCCATAAAATCTGCATTTTGAGGTCGTTTCCCAATAAGTTAACTCTCAATTGACTTTTCGAATTCTAAAGCTATATTTTTTTTAAGGACTAAGTGGCTAAACTCTCACTACAACTATTCTGATTTCAAGCCTATCAACTCTAACACATAAATAACAGTATAACCAACCTATGACAAGTCAATAACAGTAATTTTTAATGCAAGTTCTACGTAACGACGGATCAGGTTGTTACAATATTTGTGAGGGATTGATGCTGATCGGATGAATGATTGCTAGTTCCTACGTGTTTCTTCCATCATCGATAGTATATGAAAGTGTAGAGCGAGTCATTGCTTGATAAGAGGTTATGTACCGGTATTGGGTTGTTTTGAGTTGCTATTGTGATTAGGAGTTATCGCCATGAGTGTTGAGTCATGCGGTATATTATGTGATTGCATCTTAGGTTACGGGTACGACTTCATACAGCGTGTTCAGACTTATTTAGTTTATAGTTGTTGAATTTTGATCTTTCAAAGTATTTCAGAAGTGGGAATTTGGTTCTAAGGTTTATGGGTCAGGTCGAATTGTGAAATTTCAGTTATGTGTGTTATCAGACTTATTTGGGATAAGGTGGCATGAGATCACCCCTGGTTATGTGCATGGTGAGGTTACGCGTCAGTTTGATGGTGTTGGAGAACAACTCTTGGCACGTTTGAGGACGAATGTATGTCTAAGAGGGGGAGGATGTAATGACCCGACAGGTAGTTCCGAAAGTACTAGCCCCATTTCCCTGTTTCTGCTTCATTATATGTGGTTCAACTTCATTTTGTTGTGTTAGATTGGTTGTCTCGGGCCCGGAGCGATTTTTGGAGAGAAATGAGACACTTAGTCTCTTAACTTGGTTCAATAGTTGGAAAAGTTAACCGGAAGTTGACTTATTGGTAAATGACTTTGGAATGTAGATTTTATGGTTCGGATAACTTCGTTAGGTGATTTAGGACTTAGGAGTGTGTTCGGAATATGGTTTTGATGTCCGGTGTAAAATTAGGCTTGAATTGGCATAAGTTAATTTTTGGCGATTTCCGGTCGGCAGTGGAAAATAGGCTATAAGGGTTGAAATGGAATTTTGGAAGTTGGAGCAGGTTCGTAGTGTCATTTTGGATATGTGTGCAAATTTTCAAGTCAATCAGAAGGCTTTTGGATGGTTTCGGCATCCTTGGTGGAATTTAGAAGTTTCAAAGTTCATAAGCTTAAATCTGAGGTGAATTTGATGTTTTGCATTATGTTTGGTGTTTTGAAGGCTCGATTAAGTTTGAATAAGGTTATGGGATGTGTTGGCATGTTTGGTTTGGGTCCCGAGGGGCTCGGGGTGATTCCGGATAGCCATCGGGGGATTTTAAGTTGGAAAGTAGCAGTTGATGTTTCTGGTGCTGATGTTACCGCATCTGCGGATAGGGGACCGCAGGTGCGGGCCCGCAGAAGTGGATGACTCGTTGCATGTGAATATTATTGTGGGTTGGAGGAGTTCCGCAGGTGCGAGGTTTTTACCGTACCTGCAAAGCCGTAGATGCGGAAGTTTGAGCGCAGGTGCGGAGGCTGGGCTTCTAAGTGTTTTCCGCAGGTGCACACCTGGAACCGTAGGTGCGCATAAGTGGCCGCAGGTGCGGAACCATTGGGCAGTTAGTATAAATACCAGCCTTCGCGAATTTTTGGCACTTTCATCATATTTGCATGCGGGCTGAGGCTTTTGGGAGCAAATTGAAGAGGGATTTCGAGGGTCATCTGTGGAGGTAAGTTTCTTGGACTAAAAACTCGATTCTATGTTATTATTGACATATTAGGCTTAGAATTAGTGGGATTTAATGACTTAAATTGGGGGTTTAGGGCTTGGGAAATTGAGGCTTATAATTAAGGAATTTAGGGGTCAATTGTGGTCGGATTTTGATGCATTTTATATGCGTAGACTCGGGAAAGGATAAGGATTCTTGTGATATGATTTTTATAGAATTCCGAAACATGGGCCCGAGGGCCGGGTTTGGCCAATTTCGAGAATTTTGGTTAAAATTGATAGTTTTCGAGTAGGCTTTGCTCCTTTGGCGTATATTGATGATATTAATCTGGTTTGATTAGATTCGGAGCAGTCAGGAGCCTATTCGAGAGGAAAGAGCATCGAGGATTAGTATTTGGGCCGGTTTGAGGTAAGTAATGACTGTAAATCTTGTCCTGAGGGTATCAAATCCCAGACTTCGTATTTTCTCACTATTTTTGGAGTGGCGCACATGCCGGATGACGAGTGTGTGGCCTGCACTGATTTTGGATTTGGACTTGGTCCTTTCCGCGGCAACTATTGTGTTGTGTATTTACTTTAAAATCATATGTTAAATCGTGTTTTGAGACTATTGCTATATTTGGGCTGTAAGCCATGTTTGAGGCCTTGCGCCGACTTGATTAGACCCCTTGAAAGTTTTTACTGCTATTTTCTCAATGTGTTGACTTATGATTTACACTCAGTCATATTGTGTTTAAATAACCTTATTTACACTATTTTGAAATATAAAATGATGTTTTTGGGTCGAGTACCCCGTTTTACTGATAGCCCATGGGGCTTTTTGATAGTTTCTGACTGAGTGAGGTGAAAGGCCTGATTGTGAGGATATGATATGCCACGAGGTGGCTTGATATTAGAGCTTGGGCTGAAGGAGCTCCTCCGGAGTCTATACACACCCCTAGTGAGCACAGGTACCTACTGAGTGCGAGTGTCGAGTGCCGAGTACCGAGTGATGAGTGATTGGGAGGAATGAGTGACAGTGAGGTTGCCCGAGGGGCTAATACTAAGTGATTGTGCGGTATGCTGAGCGATTGATTCTGAGTGACGATTTGCCCGAGGGGCGATTTATGATACATGTTTTGGCCTGAGGGGTTATTTATGATTTATTTCATTTTACACTAAACTCTTTGGGTATTTTTCTAAAATTGTTGGAAAACACACTTTTCAAAGGATTTTATTGAAGTTGCCTTTTAAAGCATGTTGATTTAATGTATACACTGTTGGAAATAAAGGATGTGCTTATTGGGAATTGATGATTTGATCTTACGTGTTTCTTACTGCTTAGACTTGATTTATTTTCATTACTACTTAGTTGGCATACTCACATTACTCTCTGCACCCCTGTGTGCAGATACATGTGCTGGTACCGAGCGCTAGTTTTCTTCCTTCGTGTGGAGCCGGAGTTGGGAATTCAAGGTAGCTGTTCAGCGTCCACAACATATCTTTTCCCATTTCTTGTTTTGTATTTAGTTCCTCGTTCCGAGTCTTGATGTATTATGACAGTAGGGTTATTTTGTACTACTCGTTGATGCTCATGACAGTTGACTCCAGGTTTTGGGGTAGTGTATAAACTGTTTTATTCATTTTGTTGATGTGAACTTCTTAAACGAAAGAATTTTGTGATATATCGAAAGCATTTTGGAAATTATGAAAATATTATGTCAGTATGGGATTGTTGGCTAGCCTAGTTCCATGTTAGGAGCCATCACGACCGGCTTAGGATTGGGGTCGTGAGATTGATGGTATTGTACTGGTTGTGAATTGATTCGGAGCATTTGGACGCCGAATCAGGGGCAAGAGCATAGCGGAATAGATATTTGCTCGGTTTGAGGTAAGTAACGGTCTTAAATATGGTCTTGAGGGTATGAAACCCCGAGAAAATTCATATGATGTTGATATTTAGAGGTGACGCACACGTTGGGTGACAGACGTTTGAGCATGCTCCGAGTGGGATTGAGACTTGGTCCATCCCGATAGACTGTAAAGTCAAATACACCTTTGTTATTACTTATTCACTCTTGTTTACGAGTTATTGACTGTTTTACATGTTAGAAACCATGCTTAGGTTATATGGAAACGTTGTTGGGACTCGCAGTGGTCTTGAACTAGTTGTATTGACTGTTAAATTGGTGTCTTTTTCTCAGTCATTGTTTGCTTATGCATTTTATCCCAGCTCTATCCCATGATCTGATTTGGACTTGTTATATCTTTTGTTTGGGCTGTGGTTGTGATATTTGTGAGGCTGGAAAGGCTAGTGACTGATATAGGGCATGAGTGTCGGCTTGAGAGTTGTGTGAGATATGTTGGATCGGACTGTGCACCGCAGTAAATGTTAGATCGGCTTGCATGCTGCAACAAGCCTTCGGGCCATGATATTGGATCGGGCTGCACGCCGCAGCAGTACTTGGATAGGGTTGCACATCGCAACGGTACTTGGATCGGGATGCACGCCGCAACAATATATGGATCAGGCTGCACGCCGCAACACTATTGGTTTGGTGTAACGACCCAGTCAGTCGTTTTGATAATTTAAGTTTTGTTTGGCAGCATAAGGCCTTGAGCAGCTTCATATAATGTAAATCAACCTGCGTGCATGGTTGAATTCAGTCACCGGATGATTCAGAGCCAAATCAGAAGAAGGATTCAAGTTTTAGAAGCTTAAGCAGTAAGAGTTGACCGGAATTTGACTTTTGTGTAAACGGCTCCGGAATGGCTTTTAGATGATTTCAACAGCTTTGTATGGTGATTTTCGACTTAGGTGTACGTCCAAAATTGTATTTGGAGGTCCGTAAGGTGATTTGAAGCATTTCAGCAAAAGTTGGAAAAGTTGAAGTTTGGAAGGTGGAGAGCTTTGACCAATAGTTGACTTTGGTGATACGGGGGTCGGAATGTGATTCCTAGAGTTAGAATAGAACCGTTATTTCAACTGGGACTTGCCTGCAAAATTTGACGTCATTCCAGGTTGGTTTGATAGGTTTCAGCACTAGTTTTAGAAATTGGAAGATTTGGAAGTTCATAAGTTCGATTAATGGTATAATTTGTAGTTTCGTCGTTGTTTGATGTGATTTGAGGCCTCGAGTGGGTCCGTATTAGGTTATTTAACTTATTGGTATGTTCGGACGGGGTCCCGAGGGGCTCAGGTGAGTTTCGGATAGGTTTGAGTTGTGTTGCGCTCGTTTTTTATTTTTTCAGCATCGTTTCTTCAAGCATAAATGGTACCACATTAAGAAAATGATCTCCAATTTCTGATTTTATTGAAGCATTAGATCTGTATCGTAATTATGGAGCTATAGCAAAAAGAATCGTCGAATTTGGACATCGTATGAGGAAGTTATGCTCATTTTAGTGTCGGAGAAGAGAGATGGTGTTGGTGCTTCGCAGATGCGAAGTTGGATCCGCATCTGTGGAGCCGTAGGTGTGAAAAATGGTCCGCAAAAGCGGAAATGACAGTTGGAAATGCGCAGGTGCGGATATTTTGTCGCAAAAGCGAAAATCCCTGAGTATAAACAATCAGACTGCGTCATTTTGGTATTTTGAGCATATCTTGAGTTGTAGAGCTCCGATTGAGGTGATTTTTGCGGCGCTCTTATCGTCATTTCGTGGAGGTCAGTATCTAAGTATAATTTTTGTATTTTAATATTATTACAGAATTTAATTGTTTGAATTAATCCATGTTTTGATTGGAGAATTGAGGGTTTTTATCAAAAACTTTTCTAAAGAGAATAATTGGGTTTGAACATCGATTTGGTATCGGAATTTGATGAAATTAATATGGTTGCACTTGTAATTGAATGGGTGTTCGTATTTTATAAATTTTGTCACGTTCCGAGGTGTGGGCCCGGGGTCGACTTTTGGGATCGATTTTTAGATTTTGATAAATATTGAGTCTTTATAATCCAGAATAGTTTCTTATGAGTTTTATTTGTTCCTTGAAGTTATTTTTGTTAGGTTTGAGCCGTCTGGAAGTCATTTCACCCGAGGAGTTCATTTAGAGTATCAGTTTGTCTTCTTTGAGGTAAGTATCTTGCCTAATCTTGTGTTGGGGAACTACCCCTTAGGATTTGAGTCTTCCATGTTGATTGTAGTCCGTGTACGCGAGGTGACGAGTGCGTGCTCGGACTTATTTGTGAAAAGTTGGCATGTTAGGAATCTTAGGTCCTTATATTCACTGAGTATGAATTTGTTCTTGATATGACTGAGTTCCTAATTACTAGATTCATCTTTACCTGCTTAAATTAGAATTACTTGCTTTTTGACTCACTCCTATTGCCTATTTGACTCCTAATTGACTAAACTTAAGATTTTATCACTTATACTGTCATGTTATATCTTCATAACTGCTTATCTCTATTTTTAATTATCACCACCTCATCCTATAATTGTTTAGTCTTAATTGAAGTTATGGTTACCTTCCCGCTGCTTACCCTTAAGTGAAATTGTTGAATATCCTCGAAATTCCTCAACTTAAAGGAAGTTTAGATATCCTATATCTTAGTTGACTTTCCCTTATTTGGAATTATCTGATTCGTGTTAGTTTCTTGTTGTCAAACCGTGCATTTGGGTATGACTGTTACATGCCTGGTATTCTTTATTATGCTTATTCCTTGTGAACTAGCCTTGCCTTTTCTTGTGATCGGAGGTTCTTAAGTTGATGTAATTACCGTATCTTGTATTATTTTCATTGTTGTTGTTGTACTTGTTGTTGTGATGCACGAGGTTTCTGCCGTGCGACTGTTGGTATGGGGATTTTCACGAGGTTTCTGTCATGCCGTGTTTTCTATTGATATTGAACATGCGGTGTGATAAGTCGGGATATGTATATGTGGGTTGCGCATGTGGCGTGACAAGGTGGGAACATGATTATGCACGTGTGGCGAGACAAGGCGGGCATTTACTTTACTATTGTACACGTGGCGAGACAAGGTGGGCTATGTCACAGATTGATATGTGATGTCTTGTGTTGGCCTGTAGGAATTCTTGTTGTTGATAATTGTGTAGTGTTACTCTTATCGGTGTGAACTTTATCTTGTGAAAGTTGTGAAGAAATATTCTACGTGTTGTCCGTCTCTTTTCTTATGCTTATTAGTTGGTTTGAAACGATGTTAGGACACTTGCATAAGCATACACGTAGTTAAGCATTCTTATTGACTAAGAGATTTTCTAGATATCGTTGAGTATAGGTACCCTTGTTGTATTTGCCTTCTATGTGAGAATGACTCTATCGGCACGTGAGTCGTCCGTATAGTTATGAGATGTTATGACGGCACAGGATTCACAGTGTTAGGGTTCAGGTATTGAGACCCGTGAATAGTGAATTGTCCGAGGTTTGGTACCTCGTGGAGTCGACTAAACCTGATGTAAAAGAATTTGAAATTGTTGAGTTATTACTTGTCCTTGTTGATATGTTATTCCATATTTAGGTTGTGTTCTATTCACTCTTCTGTGTCATTTTTTTTGTGGTGTTTTGCTGATATTTGTTGTTTTCTTTCTTATTGAAATTACTGTATTGTTAGCCTTATTGCATAGTCTTTATGTAGATATCATATTCTCTTGTTCATATAGTTATACTTGTTCAGTTTATTAGACCAGTAGATGTCATGATTTTTCCTCGTCACTACTCCACTGAGGTTAATCTTGATACTTATTGGGCACCATCGTGGTGTGCTCATACTGCACTTCTGCACATTTTTGTGTAGATCCAGGTATTGCTATGCCGGTTGATCAATAGCTAGCAGCACGGATCGCTGTTCTCCAAGGTAAACCTGCTACAGCGTTCGCGGGTTTCAGAGTCACCGTCCTATTTTGTTTGTATATTGTCTTTATTTATTTCTGAACAGTTGTAGTAAAACTCTATAGAGCTTATGACTTGTACTACCGGGTTTTGTGAAAGTGTATTTTGTATAGAGAGTTCATTTCAGAAAGCATTAAATGTTATTATTATAATGGTTGTTATTCAGTAATGTTAGGCTTACCTAGTCCTTAAGACTATGTGCCATCACGATACCCAACGGAGGGAAAATTAGGTCATGACAGTCAGGCTGCACGCCGCAATAATATAGCGCTTGGGTTGTAGAAGCCCCTCCGGAGTCTGAACACACTCAGTGAGCGCATGTACCTTGATTGTGAGTATTGAGGCTAAGAGCGGAGAGATTGAGCTATCGAGATAGATGAGTGACAGTAGCCCCTGTGACGCTGTGTATTGCTTTTATTTATTGATGCCAATTGTTGCTAATAATTGTTGTTGTGATGTTTTGAAGGACATATATTGTTTCACATGAGCTTGAAACATTTTTATTTTAAAACACCGGTTTGACAGCATGCCTAAATTCCTTTACTGAAATTTCTGGAAAGAACTGTATTATGTGTAGCTCGACTTTGTTTTCTCAGTTCCTTATTTAATTCTATTACTTACTGAGTTGTAAGTACTCATGGTATTCCATGCACCTTGTGTGTAGATTCAGGTGAGCCCGTTCGCAGGGATCGTTGAGTCCGTGCGCTTTGGGTTGTCAGAGACTTACGAGGTAGCTGTCAGCGTCCGCCGCCCTTGATTTCTCCTCTATTATTCTCATTTCTTTCTATTTTGGTATTAGTGGAGCGTTGTAAATCTTGATGTTGGTCTGGTTTAGATGCTCATGACTTAGTGACACACCGTTTTCGGGCTTTCTTTTCCGCATGTTTATTTTGAGATAAACTCATTTGTGAAGGTTTTATAATGAATAACTTTGAAATCATCTCTTAATATGAAATATCGAATTATTTTGGTAATGTTTCGGTTTGTCTAGTACTACGATAAACGCCATCACGACAGACTTAATTTTGGGTCGTGACATAATGAATCTGCGGATGTTCAACCACTAAAAGAGGCTGTCAAGGACAAAGCAAAAACAGAAGTTGCATCGCAAGGAAAAGAGAAGGATGTCGCAGAACCAAGTCCAACAAGATACAATGACGTGAATGTTCCTGACTTGAAATTGGTAGAAAATGGGAATAAGTACCGTGTGCCAGATCTAAACTTCCCTCCACCAGAGGATGATTGATCAAAACATGGTAGAATGAGTGTTCTGTATTTTTGTAGACAATAAAGATTAAGTATTTAGTATTTTTTCATCATATGTGTTAATGGTGTTGGATTACTAAACTTAATTTTATTTGTGTTTCTTGTTTCCCATGATTAGGGAAAGGGGAAAAACATTAATGATGATTGCAATAAGTCCTTTTAATTTTGTAATTAGACAATATATTGTGAGAATTTAAAGTTTTTGTACATTTTTATTTTATGCATATTTTGTGTGTTTCATTTCTCTCTTCTTATTTTTTCGTTTATAGTGTTCCTTTCTATTTCAGTTTTTTGTTAGTTTATAAATTTATATGAAAATAATTACAATATATACAAAAAATCAATATCAATATTTATTAGACAAAGTTTATAGTGCAAAGCTTGTGTAAAGCATGTGGAAAGCACGTGGCAAGAGAACAGAAGATTACATGATAGTTTTTGAAATGGTTAAAGTTTAGAATTTGTTAGTAGGGCTTAACTCTAAAATACCTTATTTCAAAACATAGAGGTGTTCAATGCTAGGTTTAAATATTTTTCTCTATTATATGATCTTCTCTTTCTTTGGATATAAAGAACAAAAGTGGTAGTGATCAAAAACAACAAAAGAAAAAGCCATCACATATTCTCCACCACCTTGAAAATGTTATTGCTCCCATTTGCTTCCCCAAGTCCTACTCTTCATACTAGTGAAACAGTGGTAGGTTCCACAAGTGGCACTCACATTGGTGGCAATACGGGTGCCACTTCAGGTGGCTTTCCTCAAAATGCTATAAGGTACAATATGCATCCATTGGTAAACAACAATTCTTTCGCTTATATTAATAAAGTTACTTTCTTTCGAATGCTTGAGCTATTTATATTTTGCCTCTGATAATTTTTTTTATGTCTTTTTTTTTTTTTTTTTTTTTTTTTTTTTTTTTTGTATATGAAGAACAAAAGTTCTAGGGATGATGAAAAATAACAAGAAAAAGCATTCATCTATTCTCAGTCGCACTAAGAATGCTATTACTCCACTTGCTTCCCTAAGTCTCACTCCTCCTACTAGTGGAGCAGCGGTAGGTGCCATAAGTGGTACTCACATTAGTAGCAATGCAAGGGACACTTTAGGTGGCATTCCTCGAAAAGTTACCGTCGCTCCTAGTCTCATGCAGAAGCGTTCATGTGACATATTCGGTGAAGGAAGCAGTATTCTGCAACCAAGTAATGTTCAACTGCTAAATGTGTCCCATCCTCTTAACTTTCCTTGTAATAGAGACTACTTAGTGCATTGTGGAAAAGACATTCATTCACCCTAATCCTTCGTTGGATATATGCTGTCACAACCCCAAAATCTTAAGCCGTCCGTGATGGCGCCTATCATGGAACTAGGCTAGCCAAAAATTTCAGATTATCAATATATCCCATAATTTCACCAAAATTTAACAGATTTTAAAAAATACTAGAAAGAGATAAACAAATACACACTTCCCTAAAACTTGGAGTCAACTGTCATGAGCACCTAAGACTGAAATACAATGAACAACTGTGACTTGCTACAACAAAAGTCTGAGGTACAAAAGACCAAAAGAAACTATAATCTGAGGGAAGGAAAAGAGGTGAGATGGGGACGCTGAGCAGCTACCTCAATCCTCGACCAACTCCAAGATCGTCCAGAAATCAACTAGTGGGATGGTCCGGTACCTGGATCTACACACAGAGGTGCATGGAGTAACGTGAGTACGCCAACTCAGTAAGTAATCATTGTAACTAAAAACTTGAGTGTAGTGACGAGCCATTTAAATCATATGAATCCATATAATGAGTAACGGTGGAAATGAACAAATCAAGTCAAAAATCTACAATTCCGAATATTTCATAAAACCTTGGTTTCCATTTATAAATCTCGTAGGAAAACTCTTATCCAACATTTATTATCAGAGGCTCAGTGTAAAGAAGAGCGAAAACAACATTTTCATAGAATATAAGCCCCTCGGCCACAATATCACTCACGATAAAGCCTCTCGGGCAAGCCTCTTAGTCACTCGTGACTCCACTATCATTATCTCATGTTCGCACATAACCCTCATACTTACTAAGTGATTTGAACAGACACAACTGCTGCAACGGGCAACCCGCTCCACTACATTTATATATATATAATTATACTGTTGCGACGTGTAGCCCAATCCATATATATAACATATATTATTGCGGCATGCAGCTCGGTCCATATAATAGTCGAGTGCGCTCACTAGGGGTGTACAGACTCCTGGAGGGGCTCCTTCAGCNATATATATATATATATATATATATATATATATATATATATATATATATATATATATATATATATATATATATATATATATATCTCGGAATTCGATAAAATTCCTGTGTCGTGCAGCCCGATCCCAAGTCTTGGAATTCGATAAAATTTACATCACTAGAATCCTTTTCCTCCCACGATTCTATAGATACCAAGAACACTAAAATCGGACCACAATTGCCCACTCAAATCCTCAAAAGAAAATTCCAAATTCCATGCACCTTTCTTCCCCAAATTTGGGTTTCCAACAATTTTCCAGTTTAATTACTTAGAAAACGATATAGAAATGAGTTATGAAGTTGGAAACCTTACCTCCAATAGAGCCCCTTTGATTTCTTCTTCAAACCCTCTCAATTAGCTCTCAACTCCCTTGACAATGGAGGAAGATGATGAAAAATTTCGCAATAATGGGCTTTAAAACATTTTGTCAAACACTTAAAATCCCTTCAGTGCGATCACGACTCTAGCCACGAGATCGCGATGCACAGACCAGTCAACTCAATGAAATCGCATAAAAATGCACACGATTGAATAGAACAACTCTCCCCCCCACACACGCGCCTCAGAACCTCTACACGATCGCACCAACACCCACGCGATCGCACTGTTTTACCTGACCAACCTATGCGATCGCAATCCTAACAACGCGATCGCATAGAACAAAAATGCCTGCCCCACTCTTTTAACCTACGTGATCGCGGATGAATCCTTGCGATCGCAGTGAAGAATTCACTGCCACGAAAACACCAGAAAACAACAGACTTCTTAAGGCCAAAAAGTGCCCGTTTGAGCATCCGAAATACACCCGAGGCCCCGGGGACCTCAACCAATCCTACCAACACACCCCATATCATCTTTCAAACTTAGTCGAGCCTTCGAAACTCCAAAAAAACATGAAAACACAACAATTACATCAAATTAAAGCCTATGAACTTTGAAACTTCTAAATTTCGCCAATGATGCCGAAACCAACCAAAACACCTCCGATTGACCTGAAATTTTGCACACATATCCAAAATGACATTACAAACTTTCTCCAACTTTAATAATTCCATTCCAACCCCGATAGCCTATTTTCCACTGCCGACCGGAGATCGCCAAAAACTAACTTTCGCCAATTGAAGCCTAATTCTACACCGGACATCAAAACTTCATTCTGAACACACTCCTAAGTCCCAAATCACCTAACAAAGCTATCTGAGCCATAAAATCCGCATAACGAGGTTGTTTACCAATAAGTCAACTCACAGTTGACTTTTTCAGCTATTAAGCTAATTTAAGAGACTAAGTGTCTCAATTCTCACCACGACCACTCCGAACCCGAACCAACCGACCCAACACAACATAAATAGGCTAAGCAACATATGATAAAGCAGAAATGGGGAAATGGGGCTAATCTCATGGAACGACTGGCCAGGTCATTACATCCTCCCCCTCTTAAACAAACGTTCGTCCTCGAACGGGTCTAGAAACATACCTGGAGTCTCGAATAAATGAGGATATCTGTCCCGCATCTCCCGCTCGGTCTCCCAGTTGGCATCCTCCACTGGCTGTCTTTTCCACTGATCCTTCACTGAAGCTTTATCCTTAGACCTCAGCTTTCTGACCTGACGACCCAAAATAGCCACTGGCTCTACCTCATATGACATATCACCCTCGAGCTGAACCGTGCTGAAGTCAAAAATATGAGACGGGTCACCAACATACTTCCAGAGCATCAAAAGATGGAACACCGTATGAATACTCGACAAGCTGGGAGGCAAGGCAAGTTTATAAGCCACCTCCCCAATCCTCTGAACCACCTCAAATGGCCCAATGAACCTGGGAATCAGCTTTCCCCTCTTCTCGAATCTCATAACACCCTTCATGGGTGACACCTTCAGCAAAGCCTTATCCTCAACCATGAAAGACACATCTCGGACCTTCCGGTCCGCATAATTCTTCTGCCTAGACTGCACCATGCGAAGCCGCTCCTGAATCAGTTTTTCCTTACCCAACGCATCCTGAACCAAGTCTGTGTCCAATAGACTAGCCTCGCCCGACTCAATGAACCCCCAAAATCAATGACACATGCACACAACATATCCTCCAAAATCTGAATAGTACGCTCCGACTGCCTGTCGGTCTGAGGATGGAATGGTGTGCGCAACTCAACCTGAGTACCCAACTCTCTCTGTACGCCTCTCCAAAACTGAGATGTGAACTGAGTACCTCTGTCAGAAATGATAGAAACTGGAACCTCATGTAATCGGACAATCTCCCTGATATAAATCTCAGCTAACTGCTCTGAAGAATAAGTAGTACCAAAAGGAATGAAGTGCACGGACTTGGTCTGCCGATCTATGATAACCTATATAGCATCAAACCTCCTCGAAGTCTGTGGGAGCCCATCTTCAAAGTCCATGGTGATCCGCTCCCACTTGCACTCCGGAATATCAAATCTCTGAAGCAGTCCACCTGGCTTCTGGTGCTCATACTTGACATGGTGACAGTTGAGACACCGAGCCACAAACTCAACAATATCTCTCTTCATCCGCCTCCACCAATAATGGTGTCTCAGATCCTGATACATCTTCACGACACCCGGATGGATGGAATACCGCGAACTATGGGCCTCAGCTAGAATCAAATCTCAAAGCCCATCCACATTGGGCACACAAATCTGGCCCTGCATCCTCATGACCCCATCATCACCAATAACCACATCCTTGGCATCACCGCGACGGACCCTGTCCTGAAGAACAAACAAGTATGAATCATCATACTGGCGTGCTCTGATCTGATCATAAAGAGAAGATCTGGAGTCTATACAAGCCAATACCCGCGGAGGCTCTGATAGAACCAATCTCACCAACTGACCTGCTAAAGCCTGAACATCAAGTTCCAAAGGTCGCTCTGGTACTGGAAGGCAGGACAAAATCTTCGCTCTGCGACTCAGGGCATCAGCCACTACGTTGGCCTTCTCCGGATGATATAAAATAGTAAGGTCATAGTCCTTGAGAAGCTCCAACCACCTTCTCTGGCATAAATTAAGATCCTTCTGCTTAAGCAGATGCTGCAAACTACGGTGATCAGTGAAAATCTCACAATGCACTCCATACAAATAATGACGCCAAATCTTCAAGGCGTGAACAATAGTTGCAAGCTAAAGATCGTGCACTGGATAATTCTTCTCGTGCACCTTCAACTGTCTGGACGTGTAGGAAATCACCCTACCGTCCTGCATCCAAACCGCTCCAAGGCCAACACTTGAGGCATCACAGTAAACTGTATAAGAACCTGAACCCGTAGGCAAAATCAATACCAAAGCTATAGTCAAAGCTGACTTGAGCTTCTGAAAGCTCTCCTCACACTCCTCAGTCCACCTGAACTGAGCACCTTTCTGGGTCAGTCTGGTCATAGGTGCTACAATAGATGAAAATCCCTCAACGAAACGGCGATAGTATCCTGCCAAACCCAGGAAACAACGAATCTCAGTAGCTGATGACGGTTTAGGCCAGCTCTACACCGCCTCTACCTTCTTCGGATCAACCTGAATACCCTCACTGGACACCACGTTCCCCAAGAATGCTACTGAATCAAGCCAGAACTCACACTTCGAAAATTTTGCATACAATCTCTTCTTTCTCAAGGTCTGAAGCACAACTCTCAAATGCTGCTCATGATCCTCCCGAGGTCGGGAATACACCAAGATATCGTCAATGAACACGATGATGAAAGAATTTAGATAAGGCCGGAATATACTGTACATCAAGTGCATAAAGGCTGCTGGGGCAATCGTTAGCCCGAATAACATAACCAGAAACTCATAATGACCATATCTAGTCCTGAAAGCAGTCTTCGGGATGTCTGGCCCCCGAATCTTCAACTGATGATATCGAGAACGCAAGTCAATCTTAGAAAATACCCTGGCACCCTGCAACTGATCAAATATACGAGGCAAGGGATACCGGTTCTTCACGGTAACTCTATTCAGCTGCCGATAATCAATACACATACGCATAGAACCATCTTTTTTCTTTACAAACAACACCGGTGTACCCCAAGGTGACACACTAGGCCGAATGAACCCCTTATCTAAGAGTTCTTGAAGCTGCTCCTTTAATTCCTTTAGCTCTGCTGGTGCCATACAATAAGGTGGAATAGAAATAGGCTGAGTGCCTAACACCAGGTCAATACCAAAATGAATGTCCATGTCAGGCAGTATGCCGGGCAGGTCTGCAGGAAACACTTCCGGAAATCACGGACCACAAGAACCGAATCAATAGCAGGAGTCTCACTACTGACATCCCTCACAAAAGCCAGATACGATAAACACCCCTTCTCAACCATACGCTGAGCCTTCAGGTAGGAAATCACCTTGCTAGGCACATAATCAGAAGAACCTCTCCACTCAACCCTCGGACATCCGGGCATAGCTAAGGTCACGGTCTTAGCGTGACAATCAAGAACAACATGACATGGAGATAACCAATCCATGCCTAGTATCACATCAAAATCAGCCATGCTGAGTAACAGTAGGTCCACCCCGGTCTCCAAACTCCCAATAGATACCACACATGACCGATACACACGGTCAACAACAATAGTATCGCCCACCTGAGTCAACACATGAAAAGATGTAACTAAAGATTCACGAGGCATATCTAGAAAATGGGCAAAATATGAACAAACATAGGAATATGTAGAACTAGGGTCAAATAAAGCCAAAGCATCTCGGCAACAAACTGAGACAATACTTGCGATCACTGCATCGGACACTATATCATCTAGCCTGGCTGGAAAGGCATACATACGGGCCTTACCTCCACCTGCTCGACCTCCCCCTCTAGCTGACTGACTACCACCCCTGGCTGCCTGGGTGGGTGGTGAAGTAACTGGAGCTGAAGTCGAAGGCTGGCTCCTCAGTTGAGATGGACCTCGAAGAAGATGAGGACACTGCCTCCTCATATGCCCCAACTCTCCACACTCATAACAACTCCCTGGAGCTGGAGACTGGGACTAAAACGAAACCCTGGCACCAGAATAGCTACTAGGAGAACCATGCATAGAAGAACACTGAGTTGATGGTGCTTGAGCTGCGCCCTGGGTTGGAAAGGCACCGAGTGAAGAATGGCCTGGCTGAAAATTGCGGGGACCATGCCCCGAAGATGCACCACTATAGGCTGGGTGGACTGATCGAGGAGGCCTGAATGAACGGCCTCTACCATGCTAAAACTGCCCCTTGGAAGGAGCACCACTAGAACCACCCAATCCACGAGGCCTCTTGGCCTCCCTCTCTACCCGCTCCTGGCGGCGGACTGACTCAATATCTCGAGCAATATCAACAACCTGCTTGAATGTACCATATGATACTCTCTCCCGGGTCATGAAAAGGTGGAGCGGATAAGTAAGGCCATTTATAAACCTCCTAATACTCTCCCTATTTGTAGGGACCAACTCAGTGGCATGACAAGACAACTCCAACCGCATCTTGTACTGCGTCACTGATAGCTCTCCCTGACGCAGCTGCTCAAAAATCCTGCGCTGCTCCTCCCTGTGAGACTGGGGTACATACTTCACCAAAAATATAGTGGAGAACTGCTGCCAGGTGAGGGGTGTTGAACCAATAGGCGTACGCCTCTCAATAGACTCCAACCAAGTGAAAGCAGCACCAGAAAACTGAAATGTAGCAAATGAGACCCCACTGGTCTCCAAAATCCAAGCAGTACGCAGCATCCTCTGGACCTTATCTGGAAAACCCCGGGCATCCTCGCCCTCAGCACCACTAAATGTCAGAGGTTGTAGTATACTAAACCTCTCCAGCCTATGTTGCTCATCATCTGGCATAGCTGGGACCATGAAGCCCTGAACTAGAGCAACCGGCTGGGCTGGAACCGCCCCCGGTGTCTGTTGGGCCTAAGTAGCCTGCTCAGGTGTCTGGAAAATTGGAGTTTAACTGCCTCCCCCAGCCTGAGAAGTAGCGGAAAATTCCTGAGCAAGGGTGGTACACACCGTCAAGATCTGAGCCAAGGTCTCCTGAAGACCCGGAATAACAATAGGCACCGCCGGTGCCTGAGCATCTCCCGCTGGAGCATCTGCGGCGGGAACCTGATCCTAAGTAGTAGGGGGATCAACCGATACTGCCCTGGCTGCCGCATGGACTGTCCCCCTACCTCTACCACGGTCTCGACCGCGGCCTCGACCTCTCGCTGGTCTAGCGGGTGGCTGATCGCCCTGATCGATGGCGCGAGTCTTCACCATCTGTGAGAGAATGAAACAATTGAAGTTTAGATTTCAAGAATCAATCAAATGGCACGACATAATTCAAGAAAAATGAGATTGTTCCTAAGGTTTTTGCAGCCTGCTCATGACCGTTGAGTCCTATGCAACCTAGGCTCCGATACCAACCTGTCACGACCCCAAAATCCTAAGCCGGTCGTGATGGAGCCTATCATTGAACTAGGCTAGCCAACCATTTCAGATTATCAATATATCCCATAATTTCACCAAAATTTAACAGATTTTAAAAAATATCAGAAAGAGATAAACAAATACACACTTCCCCAAAACCTAGAGTCAACTGTCATGAGTACCTAAGACAGAAAATACAATGTACAATAGTGACTTGCTACAACAAAAGTCTGAGGTACAAAAGACCAAAAGAAACTATAATCTGAGGGAAGGAAAGGAGGTGAGCTGGGGACGTTGAGTAGCTACCTCAATCCTCGAACAACTCCAAGCTTGTCCGGAAATCAACTAGTGGGATGGTCCGGTACCTGGATCTGCACACAGAGGTGCATGGAGTAACGTGAGTACGCCAACTCAGTATGTAATCATTGTAACTAAAAACTTGAGTGTAGTGACGAGCCATTTAAATCATATGAATCCATATAATGAGTAACGGTGGAAATGAACAAATCAAGTCAGAAATCTACAATTCTGAATATTTCATAAAACCCTGGTTTCCATTTAAAGATCTCGTAGGAAAGCTCTTATCCAACATTTATTATCAGAGGCTCGGTGTAAAGAAGAGTGAAAACAACATTTTCATATAATATAAGCCCCTCGGGCACAATATCACTCATGATAAAGCCTCTCGGTCAAGCCACTTAGTCATTCGTGACTCCACTATCAGTATCTCATGTTCTCAGATAACCCTCGTACTCAGTAAGTATCGTGAACATACACAACTGCTGCGGCGGGCAGCCCGCTCCACTACATATATATATATATATATAATTATACTGTTGCGGCGTGCAGCCCGATCCATATATATAACATATATTGCTGCGGCTTGCAGCCCGATCCATATAATAGTCGACTACGCTCACTAGGGCTGTACAGACTCCTGGAGGGGCTCCTTAAGCCCAAACGCTATATCTGTTGCAGCGTGCAACCCTATCCAATATGTATATTGCTGTGGCGTGCAACCCAATCCATATATAACATATATTGTTGCGGCGTGCAGCCCGATCCATATATATATATATAATCTACATTGTTGCTCGTGAAACCTGACCCACATATAATATATAACACATATATTGTTGCGGCATGCAGCCCGTCCCATAACTATCCTCACATACTCGGCTCTCGGCCTGACTCAGTCACCCTCACAATCCACTTGGGCAATTTATCTCGACTTACGGGACTCAGCCCAAAATACTTTTCAGCGTTCTTCAAGTAGTGTGATAACATTGAAAATAACAACAAGTAGGAAAGAGTGACTGAGTTTACAATTTACTGACAGGATAGTGGTAGAATAATGTAAAAGTACCCTCTGATCGTCTAAAAAGGTCGGCGCAAGGCCCCAAACATGGTTCACAGCCCATAACAAGTATAAACTTCTAAAAGACGGGATGTCGTGACGTTTCAAATCGATTACGCGGCTTAATATTCGCTATGGGACGGACCAAGTCACAATCCCTATCGGTGCATGCCCCCACGCTCGTCACCTAGCGTGTGCGTCACCTCATTTATCAACACAAAATAAAATAACGGGGTGTCGTACCCTCAGGTTTAGAGTTACAATTGTTACTTACCTCAAAACAGCCCAAAAGCTACTCCACGATGTGCTTTCCCCTTGAATTGGTTCCCAAATGCTCTGAATCTAACCAAAACTAGATTAACATCATCAATAAACGCTAACGGAACAAAACCCAATCGAAAGATACAAATTTTAACACAATTCTCGAAATTTGGCAAAATTCGAGCCCCGGTCCCACATCTCAGAATTCAATAAAATTTACATCACTATAATCCTCGTCCTCCCACAATTATTTACATATCAAGAACACTAAAATCGGACCACAATTTCCCACTCAAATCCTCAGAAGAAAATTCCAAATTTCATGCACCTTTCTTCCCCAAATTTGGGTTTAATTCCAATAATTTTCCGGTTTAATCACTTAGAAAATGATATAGAAACGAGTTATGAAGTTGGAAACCTTACCAAGAGAGCCCCTTTGATTTCTTCTTCAAACCCTCTCAATTAGCTCTCAACCCGCTTGACAATGGAGGAAAATGATGAAAAATTTCGCAATAATGGGCTTCAAAACATTCTGCCTAGAACTTAAAATCCCTTCAGTGCGATCTCGACTCTAGGCACGTGATCGCGATGCACAGAACAACCAACTCAATGTGATCGCATAACAATACGCGTGATCGCATAGAACAACTCTCCACCCCACATACGCGCCTCAGAACCTCTACGCGATCGCACTGCTTTACCTGACCAACCTATGCGATCACAATCCTAACAACGCGATTGCATAGAACAAAAATGCCTGCCCAACTCTTTTACTTTACGTGATCGCGGATGAATCCACGCGATCACAGTGAAGAATTTACTGCTGCTAAAACGCCAGAAAACAACAGACTTCTTAAGGCCAAAAAGTGGCCGTTTGAGCATCCGAAATACACCTGAGGCCCCCGGGACCTCAAAAAATCCTACCAAAACACCCCATAACATCATACAAAATTAGTCGAGCCTTCGAAACACCAAAAACAACACGAAAACACCAAAATTACATCAAATTCAAGCCTATGAACTTTGAAACTTCTAAATTTCGCTAATGATGCCGAAACCAACCAAAAGACCTCTGATTGACCTGAAATTGTGCACACATATCTAAAATGACATTACGAACCTGCTCCAACTTCCGGAATTCCATTCCGACCCCAATAGCCTATTTTCCACTGCCGACCGGAAATCACCAAAAACTAACATTTGCCAATTCAAGCCTAATTCTACACCAGACATCAAAACATCATTCCGAACACATTCCTAAGTCCCAAATCACCTAACGAATCTATCTGAGCCATAAAATCCATAATCCGAGGTTGTTTACCAATAAGTAAACTCACAGATGACTTTTTCAACTATTTAAGCTAATCTAAGAGACTAAGTGTCTCAACTCCTACCACGGCCCCTCCGAACCCGAACCAACCGACCCAACACCACATAAATAGGCTAACCAACATATGATAAAGCAGAAATGGGGGAAATGGCGCTAATCTCACGGAACGACCGGCTGGGTCGTTACATATGGGCTCCCAGCTAAGCCATAATAGAGAAGGTGCATATAATGAATCTACTAAAGTTCAACCACTAAAAGGGATTTTCAAGGACAAAGCAAAAAAATAAGCTGCATTGCAAGGAAAAGAGGAGGATATCGCAGAACCAAGTCCAACTAGACGTGAACGTTCCTGATTTGAAATGGGTAGAAAATAAGAAGAAGCAACGTGTGCCAGATCTCAACATCCCTTCGCCAGAGGATGATTGATCAAAACATGGTAGAACAAGTGTTTTGTATTTTTGTAAACAATAAGCATTAAGTATTTAGTATCTTTTCATCATACCTGTTAATGGTGTTGAATTACTAAACTTAAATATATTTGTGTTTCTTGTTTCCCGTTATTAGGGCAAGGGGACAAACATTAATGGTGATTGTAATAAGTCCTCTTGATTTTTTTAATTAGGCAATATATTGTGAGAATTTCAAGTTTTTGTACATTTTTATTTTGTGCATATTTTGCGTGTTTCTTTTCTCTCTTCTTATTTTTTCTGTTATTGTAGTTCTTTTTATTTATATTTTTTGTTTCAGTTTTTCGTTAGTTTATAAATTTATATGACAATAATTACAATAGATACAAAAAACTAATGTTTATTAGACAAAGTTTACAGTGCGAAGCTTGTGTAAAGCATGTTCAAAGCACGTGACAAGAGTACAGAAGATTACATGATAATTTTGTGAAACGGTTAAAGTTTTGAATTCGTTAGTAGGACTTAACTCTAAAATACTTTATTTCAAACCATAGAGGTGCTATATGCTAAGTTTAAATATTTTTCTCTATTATATGATCTTCTCTTTCTTTGAATATAAAGAACAAAAGCGGTAGTGATCAAAAACAACAAAAGAAAATGCCATCACCTATTCTAAACCGCCTTGAAAATATTACTGCTCCCATTTGCTTCCCCAAGTCCTGCTCTTCCTAATAGTGAAACAGTGGTAGGTGCCAAAAGTGGCACTCACATTGGTGGAAATACGGGTGCCACTTTAGGTGGCTTTCCTCAAAATGCTATAAGGTACAATGGGCATCCATTGGTAAACAACAATGCTTTTCCTTATATCAATAAAGTTACTTTCTTCCGAATGCTTGAGTTATTTATATTTTTCCTATGATAATCTTCTTCTTTTTTGGTATACGAAGAACAAAAGTTCTAGGGATTATGAAAAAAAAAAAGCCTTCATTTATTCTCAGTCGCACTGAGAATGCTATTACTCCATTTGCTTCCCTAAGTTTCACTATTCCTACTAGTGCAGGAGCGGTAGGTGCCACAAGTGGCACTCACATTAGTAGCAACGCGAGGGACACTTTAGGTGGCATTCCTCGAAATGTTACAGTCGCTCCTTGTCTCTTGTAGAAGCGTTCATATGACATGTTCGATGAAGAAAGCAATATTCTGCAGCCAAGCAATGTTTAGCTGCTAAATGTGTCGCATCCTCTTAACTTTCCTTGGAATAGAGAGTACTTAGTGCGTAGTGGAAAAGTCATTCATTAACCCAAGTCCTTCGTTGGGTATATGCGCTCCCAGCTAAGCCACAATAGAGAAGGTGTATATAATGAATCTGGTGTTGTTGAACCACTAAAAGGGATTTTCAAGGACAAAGCAAAAAAACAAGTTGCATCGCTAGGAAAAGTGGCAAAAGTCGCAGAACCAAGTCAAACTAGACGTAATGACGTGAATGTTCCTGATTCGAAAGTGCTAGATACTGGGAAAAAGCACTGTGTGCCAAATCTCAACTTCCATCCACCAGAGGATGATTGATCAAAACATGGTAGAATGAGTGTTTTGTATTTTAGTAAACAAAAACATTAAGTATTTTTTTTTCATCATATGTCTTAATGGTGTAGTATTACTAAACTTAATTTTATTTGTTTTTCTTACTTCCCATGATTAGGGAAAAGGGACAAACACTAATGGTGATTGCAACAAGTCCTCTTGATTTTTTTAATTAGGCAATATATTGTGAGAATTTCAACTTTTTGTATATTTTTATTTTGTGCATATTTTGCGTGTTTCTTTTTTCTCTTCTTATTTTTTATGTTATAGTAGTTCTTTTTATTTATATATGTTGTTTTAGTTTTTTGTTAGTTTATAAATTTATATGACAATAATTACAATAGATACAAAAAAATAATATTTATTAGACAAAGTTTACAATGCAAAGCTTGTGTAAAGCATGTTCAAAGCATGTGACACGAGTACAGAAGATTACATGATAGTTTTTTGAAACGGTTAAAGTTTTGAATTCGTTAGTAGGACTTAACTCTAAAATACTTTATTTCAAACCATAGAGGTGTTATATGCTAGTTTAAATATTTTTCTCTATTATATGATCTTCTCTTTCTTTGGATATAAAGAACAAAAGTGGTAGTGATCAAAAATAACAAAAGAAAAAGCCATCACATATTCTCCACCACCTTGAAAATGTTATTGCTCCCATTTGCTTCCCCAAGTCCTACTCTTCATACTAGTGAAACAGTGGTAGGTTCCACAAGTGGCACTCACATTAGTGGCAATACGGGTGCCACTTTAGGTGGCTTTCCTCAAAATGCTATAAGGTACAATGGGCATCCATTGGTAAACGACAATGTTTTTCCTTATATCAATACAGTTACTTTCTTCCGGATGTTTGAGCTATTTATATTTTGCCTATGATATTCTTTTTTTTCGTATATGAAGAACAAAAGTAATAGGGATGAAAAACAACAAGAAAAGCCTTCATCCATTCTCAGTGCGACTGAGAATGCTATTACTCCACTTGCTTCCCTAATTCCCACTCCTCCTACTAGTGGATCAGTGGTAGGTTCCATAAGTGGCACTCACATTAGTAGCAATGCGAGGGTGTCATGACCCAAAATCTAACCATGGTCGTGATAGCGCCTATCGCGTTATAAGGAATGCCTATTTCCCAAAATATTACTACTAATTTGATTATAAGAATTTAATAAAATATTTCCAATAACTTGAATTTTTCATAAACAACTAACTCTGATTATAAATAATATGAAAATACGGAAACGAGCTCCAAACAACAGGGTATCACTAAGTCATGAGCGTCTAAAACTATGAACTAGGATATATAACTGTCTAACTGTCAATACAGTCCAAAAAAAGAAAATGATAAAAGGCGTAACAAGGTCCTACGGTCGTACCTTGCAATCTCCAAAGATAGCCAGCCTGAACTCAACGATCGCCGCGCTCTAACTCACCTCGATCTGCACATAAAGTGCATGGTGTAGTATAAGTACAACCGACTCAGTAGTAATAGAAATAACTAAGGAACTGAGTAGTAGCGACGAGCTAAGCAAAACAATCCAATTAGTTCTTTATCACAATTTAAAAATATAAACAGGGATAAACATGTAAATGCCATAATCAACAAATATTACAAAGAAATTAACAGATAAATGCAGCAATAGCAAAAGTAAATGCAACCTCACATCAATGTCACTCCATCACTCAGCACTCGCACTCAACACTCAACGCTCAATACACTCAACACTCAATACACTGAAGTACATACTCCGGAAGGGCTCCCAAATCCCAAGCTCTAAGCACGGACAACTCACGTGCCATAATATCAATACCTTTATTCGTATGGTGAGCTCACGTGCTACGCGGACAACTACGCGCTATGGTATCAATACCTGGACACGCACGGTCAGCTCACATGCTACACGGACAGCTCACGTGCTATGGTATTAATATCCTCACAACCAGGCCCTCGGCCTCACTCAGTCATGTATGTCTCCAGCCTCACAATGCACCACAAATAAGGGGACACAACCCACGTCAAGTATCACAACATATCAGCAAAATAATAGAGACTAGGGAAACATGTACAATAATTTCCATGACTGAGTACAAATAGCGTGAGCATGAATAAAGCCTAAACATGATCTCTAATATGAAGGCAAACAAGTTCAACAACAAGTAAACACATAACCGCAAATAATAGCTATTAGGCCTCACAGCCTCACGGGATGGACCAATTCTCAATCCTCGTGGTGTATACCCACACGCCCTTCACCTAGCGTGGGAATCACTTCCACACAATCACATGATATGGAATCTCCGGATTTATACCCTCAAAGCCAGAGTTAAAACTGTTACTTACCTTAACCGCGTAAAAATCATACTTCGGGATTCCCTCTTCTCTGGACTCGGTCTCCAAAATCTACAAATCTAACCAAAATCAGAATACTACTATCAACATACGCTAAAGAATTGAATTCCAGAATAAAAACTACAAAATATGCCAAAAAACTGAAATCGGTCAAAACCCGGCCCCCTGGCCCACGTCTCGAAACCAGTCAAAAATGGCAGAATAATAATCATCTTCCTATCCTGAGTCTAACCATATAAAATTTATCAAAATCAGTGCCCCTCAAATCCCTACCTAAAACTCTCCAAAACTCAAGCCCTAACTCCCTCAATTTCGCTTTGAAAACATCAATCAAATCCCAAAAATGAAGATGGATTCATGATATATAACCAAATCCGAGTAGAGAACACTTACTCCAATCCATATGGTGAAAATCTCCCAAATCCGAGCTCCCCAAATCAAAATATGATCGAATGAACAAACCCTTATTTTATATATTTTTCTGCCAGCTATTCTACCTCGTTTCTCATGCCAAACGAGCCCAAAACTCACTTTTTTATGTCTCTAGTGGATTCCTTGTGAAATTTTACTCAATTTAGGTTTTTGAATCATTCAATTTTACCTTATAATGAAGGAGATATGTTGGTTTCAATATTTGCAAATAGTGTAGATTTTTAAATACGCCGTCAGTGGTAATTTTGTAATTAATCTGAAAAATCTGGCAACCTAATTCTCAGTAAAATGATCATAAAATCCTCATACGATGTCCAAATTCGACGATCCTTTGTGCTAAGGGTTTGTAGTTACGATATGGATCTAATTATTCAATCAAAAAAGAAATCGGAGCTCATTTGCTTAATGTGGTACCATTTATGCTTGAAGAAACGACGTCGAAACATAAGAAAAACGAGCACAACGTAGCCCAGACTTATTCGAAACTCACCCGAGCCCCTCGGGACCTCAACCAATAATTCCCACAAGTCATATATCACTACCCGAGCTTAGTCGAACCTTCAGAACACCCAAAACAACACCAAACCACCAATTCAACCTCAGATTCAAGCCTAAGAACATTTAAACTTCCAAAATTAGCCAACAACGCCGAAACCTACTGAACCACATCTGAATGACCTAAAATTTTGCACACATGTCACAAATGACACTACCAACTTACTCCAACTTCCAGAATTTCATTCCGACCCTGATACCTAATTTTCCACTGCCGACCAAAATCGCCAAATTTCTAACTTTCGCCAATTCAAGCCTAATTCTACCACGAACCTTCAAATTACATTCCGGACACACTCCTAAGTCTAAAATCACCCAACGAAGCTAACCGAATCACGAAAATCAAAATTCGAGTTCGTTTACTCATAAGTCAACTTCCGGTTGACTTTTCTAACTTAGCTTTCTAACTAAGAGACTAAGTGTCTCATTTCACTCCAAGACTACTCCGGACCCAAATATACCTACTCGATACAACTCAACACAAATGAACAATACATAAAGAAGCATAAATGTTGGAAATGGGTCTATAACACTCAGAACGACAGGCCGCGTTGTTACAGAGGGCCAATTTAGGTGGCATTCCTCGAAATGTTACAGTCACTCCTAGTCTCTTGTAGAAGCGTTCATATGATATGTTCGATGGAGGAAGCAGTATTTTGCAGCCAAGAAATGTTCAGATGCTAAATATGTCGCATCCTCTTAACTTTCCTTGGAATAGAGAGTACTTAGTGTGTAGTGGAAAAGACATTCATCCACTGTCACGTTCTGAAATCTGCATGTCGTGATGGCGCCTATCTCAATACTAGGCAAGCCAACAACCTCAATAAATCACAATAACCTCTTAAGTTTGAAAACATAATATTTAAGTTCAATATAAAAATCTCACAAATACAGATATAAAACACCTCCTAAAACCCGATGTCGCTGAGTACATGAGCATCTAAATGATACAATGTCTGACAGGTAGAAACATTGTGTGAACAATATAGAATAGTACAATAACTGAAAAGAAGAGAGTAAAGATTAGCGGATGCCAAGCAGCTATCTTGAAAATCTCTGTGTCCGAAAGCACCTGGATATGCACACGAGGTGCAGAGTGTAGTATGAGTACAACCAACTCAATAAGTAACAAGACTAACCTTTGGGATGAAAGTACTGTCGAGCTCAACAGGTATAGTCCTGTGTAGAAATAACAGTACGAAAATGTAGGCATGCTTTCAAGTTCGACAGCTAAACTCAGTACTGAACGATTTGAGGAATATGACAGCTCAGTGGAAGAACCTCGTCTACTCACAATCACAATTAGTTGGTCACTTAGTACTGTATATGGCCAATCCAGCATGGAAAATATTTATCCCCAAATTATAAAGATTCAGACAAGATCCATGTCCAGATAAATTCATCACAAATATAAAGAAGTAAGGGAAGTACATGCCCTGGGAAGTCCATCCCGAATATAAATAATCTACACTCACTGTGGGGGTGTAGGCTCCAGAGGGGCTCCTTCAGCCCAAGTGTAATATAAATTTTATGTGGCCTACTGCATGCATGCAACCCTGATCCATATAATAATAAAGCCGACATGGCCTTCTGTAGACGGGCAGCCCCGATCCATATATAATAATATAAATAAAGCTGGTATGGCCTGCTGCAGGCGGGCAGACTCGATCCCATAAATATCCTCACAATGGATGAACATGGATGAGTATGAAATGTATACTTTTAAACAACAAAATTCAATAGCAACACGACCCTATGGGTCCCAAAATATCGGCACGTAGCCTATACATGATTTTTAATACGAGCCTCAACTTAATTCCTCTAACACATGGAGAATATGCGGAAAATAACATGATTCCTAAATTTTACAACTCCACATAATTTATTCAAGACACGATTTCTATGCACACCCACGCGCTCATCACATAGCATGTGTGTCACCTCCAACAAATGGTACAACACAAAATTCAGGGATTCATACCCTCAGAACCAAGTTTAGAAATGTTACTTACCTCAAACCGTGTAATTACTTACTTCGCTTATACCTTTGCCTCGGGGATCGCCCTCCAAACACATCGAATCTTGTCATAATTAATTCAATTCAGTCAATACAAATCATAGGAATTTATTCCATATGAAAATACAAATTTTCCAACAAAATCCGAAAATTAACTCAAAAATCACCTGTGGGACCACATCACGAAACCCGACAAAAGTTACAAAATATGAACGCAAATTCAACCACGAGTCCAACCACACAAATTTTATCAACTTCTGACATCAGAATCGACCTCCAAATCTTAGATTCTTATTTTTAAATCTGTAGGCCCAAATCCTCTCATTTCACCTCAACAACACGTAATCTAGTCGAAATACTCAGAGATAATCCAATATTATTGACTAACAATGATTACAAATGACTTACCTCAAGATTTCCTGTGAATTATCTCTGAAAAATCGCCCAAAACCGTGTTGAAAATGTCCAAAATGACAAGAATGTCAGAACCCTCTATTTTTGTACACTGTCTAGAGGTTCCGCTTTTGCGGTTTTTCCTCCCGCTTCTGCGCCATTCCCGCTTCTGCGGATTTTCTTCTACGGTCCAGTGCGCTCTTAGCCAAGGCCACATCTGCGACCATGTTGTCGCTTCTGTAGTCGTGCTTCTACGATATTTCATCCGCTTCTGCGAACCCCACGCTTCTACGGTTCCAAGCTCGCTTCTGCGAGCTTGCACATGCGATCCAATTTCCGCAAGTGCGGTTGCATCAGTAAGCAACATCGAGTTTCGGTTGTTCTAAGTCCCAATTTGATCCGTTAACCATCTGAAAATCATCGGAGGCCCCCAGGACCTCAACCAAATACACCAACAAGTCCTAAAACATCATATGAACTTAGTTGAAGCATCAAATTACATCAAACATTGCTAAAAACATGAATCATACCCCGATTCAAGCCTATTGAAACTAAAAATTTCCAACTTCTACTTCGATGTTGAAACATATCAAATCAAGTCCGATTGACCTCAAATTTTGCACACAAGTTATAAATGACATAACGAGCACGAAAATTTTCAGAACACGATTCCGACACCAATATCAAAAATTCAACTCCCCGGTCAAACTTCCAAACTTAAATTTATAATGTCGCCATTTCAAGCCTAATTTAGCTACGGGCTTCCAAATGATTTTTTCGGACATGATCCTAAGTCCAAAATCACCATACGAAACTATTGGAATCATCAAAACTTTACTCTAGGTCATTTACACGTAGGTCGGCATCCAGCCAACCTTTTCAACTTAAGTTTTAAACCTTAGAACTAAGTGTTCGCATTAATTCCAAGACCTCAAAGGACTTGAACCAATTACCCCGGCAAGTCATATAACCAGTGTGAAGCACAAATTGAGCAGTAAATAGGTGAATGGGGTTGTAATACTCAAAACAACCGGCCGGGTCGTTCCATTCTCCCCCTCTTAAACAAACGTTCATCCTCGAACAGGTTTATAATTATACCTAAAGTCTTAAACATGTGTGGATATTTGATCTGCATCTCCCGCTCAGTCTCCCAATAAGCTTCTCCGACTAGCTGGCCTCTCCACTGTACTTTCACTAAAGCTATGTTCTTTGATCTCAACTTTTGAACCTGTCGGTCTAAAATGGCAATCGGCTCCACATCATAAGTCAAATTACTATCCAACTGCACTGTACTTAAATCCCAAACATGAGACGGGTCTCCGACATACTTCCGGAGAATAGATACATAAAACACTGGATGAATACCCAATACACTAGGTGGAAAGGCAAGTTCATAAGCCATATCTCCAATCTTCTTAAGTATCTCAAAAGGCCCAATATACCTAGGACTCAACTTGCCATTCTTCCCAAACCTCATAACACCCTTTATAGGCAAAACTCGGAGTAGTAACTTCTCTTCTACCATATAAGCAACAACGCGAACCTTCCGGTCGACATAACTCTTCTGTCTAGACTGCGCCATACGAAGTTGTTCCTGAATCAATTTAACCTTTTCTAAAGCATCCTGAACTAAATCACTACCTAATACCCTAGCCTCACCCAGCTCAAACCAACCCACCGGAGACCAACAGCGTCTCCCATATAAAGCCTCATACAGAGCCATCTGAATGCTCGATTGGTAGCTGCTATTATAAGCAAACTCTACAATTGGCAGAAACTGATCCCAAGAACCTCCAAAATCTATAACACAAGCGTGTAGAATATCTTCCAATATCTGAATAGTGCGCTCGGACTGGGCGTCCGTCTGAGGGTGAAATGTTGTACTCAGCTAACCTTGTGTACATAATTCTCGTTGTACTGCTCTCCAAAAATATAATGTAAATTGCGTGCCCCGATCTGAAATGATGGAAACCAGCACACCGTGTAGGCGAACAATCTCGCGGATATAAATCTCGGTCAACCGCTCTGAAGAATAAGTAGTATTAATTGGAATAAAATGTGAAGAATTGGTAAACCGACTTATAATCACCGAAATAACATCAAACTTCCTCAAAGTCCGTGGGATTCCAACTACGAAGTCCATGGTAATACGCTCCCACTTCCATCCGAAATTTCAAGTCTCTGAAGTAATCTTCCCCGATCTCTGATGCTCGTACTTCACCTGTTGACAATTTAAACACTGAGTTACATACCCAACTATATCTTTCTTCATTTTTCTCCACGAATGGTTGTACCTAAAATCTTGGTACATTATAGCGGCACCCGGATGAATGGAATACTGCGAACTATGGGCTTCTTCAAGAGTCAATTCACGCAGCCCATCTATATTTGGCACACAAATTCAACCCTACATCCTCAACATCTCATCATCTTCAATAGTAACAGCTCTAGCATCACCGTGCTGAACTGTGTCCTTAAGGACAAGCTAATGGGGATCATCATACTGACGCTCTCTGATGCAATCATATAAAGAATACCGAGAAATCACACAGGCTAGAACCCGACTAGGATCCGAAACATCTAATCTCATGAACTGGTTAGCCAAGGCCTGAACATCAACTGCAAGACACCTTTCACCAACAGGAATGAATGCAAGTGTTGCTCCCAAACGCACACGCAAGTATATGTGGTCGTACAATTAATATAAGATTGTAATTGTACCCACAGGGACTTGTGATTAACTATTTACTAAATTAAAATAAGATAATTAATTTGTTCAAGTGATTTTCTAAAGTATGAATATTTAACTAAAATTAATCTAGAATAAAAAATTAAGATATTAAAGAAAAAAACGACAAGCTTAAAGACGAATTCAATGTGAGTGAATATTCTAGAGCTATGGGTTAGCTAACAATCCCGTTGAGTTTTTCACTTAAATTGCCTAATTAATTTATCAGGTTTAATTGTTGACAGGGTTAATATTGCTCGTAGCCTTCTCCCGAAGTACAAATGGCATATTCAAGCTAACCTAACGCTTATATTCCTATGGAATTAAAATTAACAAGAAAGCATAAATAATTCTTGTATAATAACCAAGCAAGGCGATTACGTATAGTGATATCATAGGCCTTCCCAGAATGATACAAAATAGTGATATCATAGTCCTTTACCAGCTCCAACCATCTCCGCTGCGTCAAATTTAGACCCTTCTGTTTATATAAGTTTTGAAGACTCTGATGACCAGTAAATACCTCACAAGACACACCATAGAGATAGTGCCACCAAATATTCAATGCATGAACAATGGCTGCCAATTTTAAATCATGGACAGGGTAGTTCTTTTCATGTGGCTTCAATTGGCGCGAAGCATAAGCAATTACTCTCCCCTTCTACATTAAGACACACCCAATACCAATCTGATAAGCATCACAATACATTATATAAGATCCTGAAGTTGAAGGCAAAACTAGAACTGGAGTTTTGGTCAAGACAATCTTGAGCTTCTAAAAGCTCTCTTCACACTCATCCGACCAACTGAATGGAGCATCCTTCAGGATCAATTTATTCAAGGGAGATGCAATAAACGAGAAGCCCTCCACAAAGCGACGATAATAACCAGCCAAGCCAAGAAAACTCTAAATCTTAGTAGTTGAAGATAGCCTTAGCCAACTCTGAACTGCCTCTATTTTCTTTGGATCCACCTAAGTTCCTTCACTGGACACTATGTGTCCCAAGAATGCCACTGAACTAAGCCAGAACTTACACTTTGAGAATTTGGCATAAAGTTTCTCCTCTCTCAGTTTCTGTAGTACAATACTCAATTGTTGTGCATGTTCCTCTTGGCTACATGACTACACCAAGATATCATCAATAAATACTACGACAAACAAATCAAGATACGTCTGAAATACACTATTCATCAAGTGCATAAATAATGTTGGGATGTTGGTTAGCCCAAAAGACATCACGAGAAATTCATAGTGACCATAGCGGGTATTGAATTTCGTCTTTAGAATATCTGACTCCCAAATTTTTAACTGGTGATACCCGGATACTTGTTCTTGATTGTAACTTTGTTCAACTACCTATAGTCGATACACATCCGCATAGTACCATCTTCTTTTTGATAAATAGAACTGGTGCACCCCAAGGTGACACACTAGGCATAATAAACCCCTTTATCAAGAAATCCCTGAAGTTTCTCTTTCAATTCTTTCAATTCAACTGGTGTCATACAATATGGAGGAATAGAAATGGGTTGATTTCCCGGCACCAAGTCAATACCGAAATAAATATCCTTGCTAGGTGGCATACCCGGCAGGTCTGCAGGAAATACATCTGGAAAGTCTCGCACTACCGCTATAGAATCAATATTATGAGTGTCTGCATCAACATCTATCACAAAGGCAAAAAATAACAAACACCCCTTCCTAACCATACTTTGGGCCTTCAAGTAAGAAATTACCCTGCTGGGAACATAATCTAGAGAACCTCTCTAGTCGACCTTTGGCAATCCCGGTATCACCAACGTCACCATTTTTGCATGATAGTCCAGAATAGCATGACATCGAGACGACCAATCCATACCCAAGAATACATCGAAATCAACCATATTAAGCAATAAGATATCAATTCTAGTCTCCAGTCCCCCAATAGTTATAACACACGATCGATACACACCGTCTACAATAATAGTATCTCCCACCGACGTAGATACACGAGCAGGTAAAACTAAGGACTAACGGGGCATATCCATATAATGAGTAAAGTACGATGATACATATGAATAAGTAGAACCAGAGTCAAATAATATAGAAGCTTCCCAGTGGCACACTTAGAAAATACTTGTGATCACTGCATCTGAAGAAACGACATCTGGCCTGGCAGAGAAAGCATAGGAGCGGGCATGACCGCCTCTTGATCGACCTACCCCTCTTGGGCGATCCCTTAGCTGACTGAGCCTCACCCCGAGCTGACTGGGCGAGTGGTGGAGCAAATGGTGCAGGAGTCGTAGCCTAACTCCTCTGCTGAATTGGACCTCCATCTGTGAGAGAATAGAATAACAAAAATTTAGTTTCCGAAATCGACAAATTCACACGACAGAATAGAAGAACGTGAAATTTTCCTAAGGGTTCGGCAGCCTCTCGAAGATAAGTACAGACGTCTCTGTACTGATTCGCAACACTCTACTAAACCTGCTCATGACTCGTGAGACCTATGTAACCTAGGCTCTGATACCAACTTGTCACAAACAAAAATATGCATGTCGTGATGGCTCCTATATCAATACATAGGAAAGCTGACAACCTCAATAAATCACAATAACCTCTTAAGTTTGAAAACATAATATTTGAATTCAATATAAAAATCTCACAGATATTGATATAAAACACTTCCAAAAACCCGGGGTCTCTGAGTACATGAGCATCTAAATGATACAAAGTCTGACTGATAGAAACACTGTCTGAACAATATAGAGCAGTATAATAACTGAGAGGAAGAGAGTCAAGGTCAGCGGATGCCAAGCAACTACCTTGATAGTCTCCAACTGATAACACTCTGAGATCTAACAGGCTCCGTGTCTGGAAGCGCCTGGATCTGCACACGAGGTGCAGAGTGTAGCATGAGTACAACCAACTCAATAAGTAACAAGACTAACCTTTGGGCTAAAAGTAGTGACGAGCTCAACAGGTATAGTCCAGTATAGAAATAACAGTATGAAAATGTAGGCATGCTTTCAAGTTCAACAGTTAAACTCAGTACAAGAAAAATAGATCAATACTGAATGATATGAGGAATATGAATTCTCAGTGGAAGAACCCCGTATAATCACAATCACAATTACTCGGTCACTCAATACTATATATGGCCAATCTAGCCTAGGGATATATTTATCCCAAAATTATAATAATTCGGACAAGATACATGTCTAAAAAGTTCATCACAAATATAAATAAGTAAGGCAAGTCGATGCCCTAGGAAGTCCATCCCAAATATAAATCATCGACGCTCACTGTGGGGGGCTGAAGACTCCGGAGGGGCTCCTTAGCTCAGGCCGCACCTGCGGCCATGTGATCGCTACTGCGATCGCGCTTCTGCGACATTTCATCCATTTTTGCGGATCACACGCTTATGCGATTCCAGGATCGCACCTGCGAGCCAATTTCCACAGGTGCGATTGCATCAATAGGCAGCAACAAGTTTCAATTGTTCTAAGTCCAAATCTGATCCGTTAACCATTCGAAACTCACCCGAGTCCCCCGGGACCTCAACCAAATACACCAACAAGTCCAAAAATATCATACGAACTTAGTCAAATCCTCAAATTACATCAAACAATGATAAAACATGAATCATGCCCCGATTTAAGCCTAATGAAACTAAGAAATTCCAACTTCTACATTCCATATCGAAACCTATCAAATCAAGTCCGATTGACCTCAAATTTTGAACACAAGTCATAAATGACATAACAGATCTATGAAAAATTTTAGAACTGGATTCTGACCCCGATATCAAAAATTCAACTCCCCAGTCAAACTTTCAAACTTAAATTTCTAATTTTGCCATTTCAAGTGTAATTTAGCTATGGGCTTCCAAATAATTTTTCTGGACACGCTTCTATGTATAAAATCACCATACGGAGCTATTGGAATTATCAAAACTTTATTCCGGGGTCGTTTACACATTGGTCGACATCCAGCCAACCTTTTCAACTTAAGTTTTAAACCTTGAAACTAAGATGAGCAATTCATATAACATATCCCGAACCCCATATCCCGAAAAGTCATATAACAACTGTAAAGAACAAATTAAGAAGTAAATGGAGGAATGGGGTAGTAATACTCAAAATGCCCCGCCTGATCGTTACAATTACCCAAATCCTTTGTTGGGTATACGCTCCCACCGAAGCCACAATAGAGAATGTACATATAATGAATCTGTTGATATTCAACCACTAAAAGAGGTTGTCAAGGAAAAAGACAAAAACAAGTTGCATTGCAAGGAAAAGAGGAGGTTGTCTCAGAACCAAGTCCAACTAGACACAATGACGTGAAGGTTCCTGATTTGAAATTGGTAGACAATGGGAAGAAGTACCGTGTTCCAGATCTCAACTTCCCTCCACCAGAGGATGATTGATCAAAACATGGTATAACGAGTGTTTTGTATTTTTGTAAACAATAAACATTAAGTATTTGGTATTTTTTCATCATACGTGTTAATGGTGTTGAATTATTAAACTTAGTTTTATTTACATTTATTGTTTCCTATGATTAGGGCAATGGGACAAATATTAATGGTGATTGCAATAAGTCCTCTTAATTTTCTTAATTAGGCAATATATTACGAGAGTTTCAAGTTTTTGAACATTTTTATTTTATGCATATTTTGCGTGTTTCATTTCTCTTTTCTTAATTTTTTTTTGTTATAGTAGTCCTCTTTATTTATATCTTTTTGTTTCAGTTTATCGTTTATCGTTAGTTTATATATTATATGACAATAATTATAATAGATACAAAAAAATTAATATTTATTAGACAAATTTTACAGTGTAAAGCATGTGCAAAGCACGTGGCAAGAGTACTGTCACGACCCAATTTACCCTCCAAATATATCGTGACAACACCTTGTCTCTACGACTAGGTAAGCCTAATTAGCGAATAAACTTAATTAGAAATACGATAAATAAAGAAATAAATGACATGGAATCTGAATAATCATAACGATGCCGCTTGGCTCGTACAAAATATAACTCCCCAAGGCCCGGAATGTCACAGACAGTCACAAGCTTCTAACACAACTGTATCTAACAAAAACTAGAAAGTACATAAGAAAAATCTCTTTAAGATAGAATGGAAGAGGACTCGGAGGATTCTGCGGACGCGACAGAAATACCTTGCAGTCTCCTAGAATCAGCAGCAACGACTAACCACGAGGATGATATTGTACCTGGATCTGCACACAAAAACATGTGCAGGAAAGGGCATGAGTACACCACATTTGGTACCCAGTAAGTGCCAAGCCTGACCCCGGTCAAGTAGTGACGAGGTCAGGTTAAGGCGCTACTAGATTTTCTAAATAAGTCAATTTAAAACAACACAAAAGATAGGTAATGTCTACAGTAAGCAGTATAAGAAAATAATATAAAGTTTTACAATAAAGAGAGTCCTCGGCTCAACACAATGTATCACAAAGTGAAATCTCCCGGGATACCGTCCCGTAGCTCCAAATGATTATGCAGTACATGGGGATCTCCAAGAATACGTCTGTAGTCCCAAAATAAATATGCAGTACAGGGGGATCTCCCGGAATACGTCCATAGTCCCAATATAAATATGCAGTACAAGGGGATCTCCCGAAACACGTCCGTAGTCCCAATTTAAATATGCAGTACAAGGGGATCTACCGGAATACGTCCGTAGTACCAATTTAAATATGCAGTACAGGGGGATCTCCCGGAATACGTCTGTAGTCCCAATTTAAATATGCGATGCAGGATGAATGCCAGGAATAACATCAATTTATATAGTTCATCTAATCACAGGTAAGGATTGCGGTAATCTAGATAAGCATGGTACACAGAGTATCAAATAGACAACTAGACAAGTAGGGATGCTTTCCAAAACTAAGCAAAACAGTTTAACACATTAAGGCCCATTAAATAGAAGAAAGAACAGTTCAGAATTTAGGAAGGGAAAGATGGGATTTTTGCAATAATGGCCCGTGTACGTCCATGTCACCCACATAAAAATAAATATCAAAACAACCTAAGGGGAAGACCCCAATGAAAAGTTAGGCCAGCCACTTACCTCGATTACTCAAATCAACTCGAAATCACGTTCTTGCCACGAGTACCAAAGTCTGAATGACCCGAATCTATTCAAATAAGTTATATAATGTAAATATCACTACAAACAACTAGTTTAACAAATCAATTCCAAGATAAAGCGCAAAATTAGGAAAATTGCCCAAAACGTCTCCCGGGTTCACGACTCGGAATCGGGTGAAAGTCACAAAATTCCGAACACCTAACACTCACGAGTACACTCAACCAAAAATCATCAAAATCCGACGTCAAAATCTCATTCAAAACTCGAATGCTCAATTGGGAAACTTTTCTCCCATTTTTAAACCTTTTCCAACAATTTTCCTTAATTAGATTGAAGAACTTAGTATAGATTGATGAAATATAAAGGAAATAGGATTAGGAATCGATACCTACTAGTCTCCTCTTCAAAATCCTCACAAATCGCCTATTCCCGAGCTCCAAATTCATTTTAGAAGTTATGAAAACCCCTCGATTTTTCTTCTTTCTGTCCAGCGCTGCTCGCACATGCGGTCCCGCTTCTGCAGCCTGGGCTCCGTATATGCGGAAATCAATAATCTCCTCAAGCTCCGCATCTGCGGCACTTTCTTCGCAGATGTGGTTCCGCTTCTGCGGTCCATGAGCCGCATCTGCGACCACAGACCCCTAAGCCTAAGACCGCACCTACGAATTCTCCCCTCACTTCTGTGGAACCTCACCTGCGTCCAACATCTGCAGGTGCATAATGACAGGTTCAGCAACACCAGCAATAGCCTAAGTCCAAAATTCTTCCCGTTGGGCATCCGAAACACACTTGAGGCCCCCGGGTCCTCAACCAAACCTACCAACCAGTACTATAACCTCATTTGAACTTAGTCGAGCCTCCAAACCACATCACATAACAACCAAAACAAGAATTAAACATGAATTCAAGCCTAAGAACTTCATTTTTTCAAAATCACCATGTTGCCAAAACACGTCAAAACTAGTCCGAATGACCTCAAATTTGACACACATGTCACAAATGACACCACGAACCTAGAGCCACTTCTGGAATTCCATTCCGAGTTCGATATCAAAATTTCACCTATCGGCCGAAATCACCGAAATATAACTTTCACCAATTCAAGCCTAAATCTTCTACAGACCTAGAAAACACATTCTGGACGCGCTCCTAACCCCGAAGTCACTCAACGGAGCTAACATAGTCAACATAATTCCATTCCGGACCCGTCTTCACATAGCTTCGACTGCGGTCTGATTTCTAAGGCTTAAACTCATAATTAGGGACTAAGTGTCCCAAAGCTCTCAAAATTTCATAGCTAATCACTCTAGAAAGTCCCAATATCATAAACAAACATGGGGAAAGCAGTTATTAGGGTATTAGGGATCTATCTCTCAAAACGATCGGCCAGGTCATTACATCTTACCCCTCTTAAAACAATTGTTCATCCTCGAACGAGTATAAAGAAATACCTGAAGCTGAGAAAAGATGAGGGTACTAGCTGCGCATATCCTGCTAGGTCTCCCAAGTCGCTTCCTTGACCAGCTAACTCCTCAACTAGACTTTTACTGATGCAATGCTCTTTGACCTGAGTTTTCTGATCTGCCTATCCAAAATGGCTACTGGCTCCTCGACAAAAGATAGATCATTTTCCAACTGGACTGAACTGAAATCCAATACATGAGCCGGATCACCGTGATACTTCCGGAGCATAGATACGTGGAATACTGGATGAACTCCTATTAGACTGGGAGGTAAGGCAAGCTCATAATCAACCTCCCCAACGCGCCGTAATATCTCAAATAGGCCAATGAACCTCAGACTCAGCTTACCCTTCTTCCCGAACCTCACGACGCCCTTCATAGGCGATACTCGAAGCAACACTCGATCACCAGTCATAAATGCGAAATCGCGAACCGTCTGTTCCGCATAACTCTTCTGCCTAGACTGGGTTATGCGAAGTCTCTCCTGAATCACCTTCACCTTGTCCAGGGTATCCTTGACCAAATCTGTACCCAACAATCGAGCCTCGCTCGGCTCAAACCCCTAAGGTTAGGGTTTAGATTCTCTTTTAATTCGAACCAAAACTGGTTCAAGCTTTGATTTTTAGCATTATTTCGTCATTATTCGCCCTATTATGTGTGAATCTGCCTATTTTTTCGATTTTATTTAATTACCTAAAATAAGGGTTTCAGAACCTTTTTACTTGAACCAAATCTGGTTCGATTCAGTGCTTCTTTTGAATAATTTCCCGTCTATGTTCATTGTATGCATTATGTGATCCTTTGCCTTATTTTCTGCCAATCTTGTGTATTTTTACCTAAAATTTTGGGTTTCAATTCTACTGATTTAAGTACTTGCCATTTTTGGTGTTTAAACTAACTATTTTCCATGTTTATGTTCTAATTTCTGCACTATTTAAACCCCTCCCCACTCTCCTTTGGAAAAGATTTTTAAGTTTGAAGTTCGAAGATCTCTAACTACTATAAACTAAGGCTGTTTGCTTCCACTATTGAATAATCTTATTCTGTGTTCTGATTCTTGTCCTCCTAAAAGCCAAGGCTAGAAATCTCCAAGTTTTTGCTTTTGTTTGGTGATATTTACCACACTAGTGATCCCTTTCTTCCCTGTTTCATCTCAACTGGTGAGTTATTAGACCCTCTTCTTATAAACTTGCCTATATTGAGTTTAATTCGTAAAGCTTGACTGAGTTTGATTTAAGTTCAAGCATGTCTGCTATTTGTTTGTATATATGTGTTCTGTCCCTTTAGTGAAATTCTTTGACACCCTCTTATTCCTTTACTATCTGCCCTTTCTGAGTCCTCATTCTTAGCCGGCTGAAAGCCAAGACTATTTAGGTTCTGTCCTTTGGCCTCCCTAGTGTGAGCACTGCTCAGGGTTCATGTGATACCCTTGGGAACTCTGACACTCTAGGGATTTGGGTTATGTATGCTCAGCCTTGATATATGGGTGAATCACTCAACAACTAGTTATGTTGTATCTATGAACATGTATTTTGGAGTTATTGTGAGTTGAAGGCCTAGCCTGTCCAGGTACATTTGGGCCTGCAATAGGCTCCATATAGTTATACTTACTTTTTAATTTATCACATTAAATTATGTCTGTAATAATTATTTGTAACAACAATTCTGGGGTGTTAGTGAAATTTGGAAGGGGTTCTTATTTTACATTTGCAATAAAGTTGGGTAGAAATCCTGCCTATAGGTTCGATACTGTGTTGCTGAGTGTTATATGTTATACATATTTCATGTAGGTGCCTTTTTATATTTAGTCATTATGTGCTAGAATCCATGTCCATAGGCTCATTGTTTGGTTCAATTGTGTTCTGTTATAGACCACGCTTATAGGAAATGATATGATCTAATATGTGTGCACATGCATGCTTACATATTGTTTTGTTCAAATTGTAGAAATCCATCCTATAGGATCTAAAACTAGATCAAATTATAGAAATCATGCCTATAGGATCTAAAACTGGATCAAATTGTAGAATGCATGTTTATAGGCTTGAATTTGTTTAATTATCATTTCTGCCCGTTTACTCATGAGTTTCCAAATACTGTGTTGTTACCCTCACCTAGAAAACATGCCTATAGGATTAAAACAAGTAATTCTTGATCTGTTTCTGTGACTTTCCACTATTTACAATCGCATAAAACACCTAGATACCATGCTAGTAGGCTTACTCGTATTATGCTAAAATCAGTAGGAAAATTTGTATAGGTTCTAACAATCGCATTAAGCAACTGATTTTGTACATGACTGCCTGCTCGTTCATTCAACATCACATAGACATCCTGCCTACAGGATTCTACAATTAATTAAAGACTATCAGTGTTAACCAGTTTGGCGTGCATTTGATGTCTAAGTGCGGAAGCTAACTTGGGCCCATACTTGTTTCCATTTGAAAGTCCTAACTGTTTTGTCTGTCACTTAGTATTTTCCTTTTGAGCATCCTAATTTAAGGTCTAGAACCACCCTAAAATAGAAGTCCAAATGCATCTTGGACCATAGGCATGGGACGGGTAGTGCACGCATAGGGAACGACTTAGAATTAAATAGAGCGCTTTAGGTAAACAACTTAAAGATAATAATTGGATAGCAGGAGATGATAGTCTGTGCTTGCTGAATAATATGAGTAATATCCCGTCTTGAGGGAGTTACGAAATATTATTTATGTTGATCTTTTAGGCTAAAAAACTTAGGCCCCCCCCCCCCCATTCCTGTTAAGATAATTCTTTATTTGTCCAAACTTTTTCTTTTTCTCTTAGATTAATTCACATAATTCGAGTTCGACCGGGACCCACCGTTGTAGACCTCACGGGGTGCCTAACACCTTCTCTTCAAGGTAATTTGAGCCCTTACCCAATCTCTGGTGATGCAAAACTAGTAAACCCGAGTCGTTTGCAAATAGGTGCCCAAGCACACCTTAATCTGTTAGGTGGTGACTCTCTCTTTTAATAACACTTCCTTTAAAAGAGTTGTCAATGTTGAAACCCGATTTCGCGAGAAAAAGGGGCACGACAGCATGGAGACTCTGCTGGGGATATTTTTAGGCTCTTACTATAATGAACTTGGTCAATGTGAATTAGTCTCCCTCGATAAGCGTGTCTTTATCATTTTGCTTGAATACCCTGCTCCCATTCACCCTCTTTATTGCTACATGCACACCCCCTTCCCTATTTTCCCTTTATGTGAATTTACATGCAATTCTTCACTTAATCTGATTACAATATGCATCTCCTCCGTTATTTCCCAATCATGCTCACTGGCTTCAATGTTTATGTCTTTCCCAATCCCTACCCCTTTTACCGATTTATTATATTTTCCATTATACGAACTAACTCCTTTCTTGTTTTCTTTCTTTTCTGTCTTTACATTTATTAAATAATGCATTTATCGCTTTCATCTTGGAAAATACTTGACAATATGTTGTTTTACCTTTACATAAAACATGATCTACATCATATTCCACTCGTGCGCAATTAATACAATAGCGGCACTTGATGAGTGTCCGCGATCTTCCTATATTACCCTTTTAAATTATGAAAGGCTTATTTTTGGTAAAACTAGTTGAGCAGCGGTGCAGTCGACGTTTCCGTGTCTTTCCCTCTCAAGTTATCTACTTGAGGGTACCAGTCTAGACTCTTATAGGGAACCCTACTCTGATGTTAACTGTACATGTATCATGTCCAAACCTAGCATAAGCTAGAATGTTGTCAGCATAATAACTCTCTAAGGCAAGCCTTGTTCGAAGCCCGTCGGGATTTCCATAATCCCAACGGGCACGATCATGATATGTGCATTATTTGGAGAAAACGTGCCGATACACTAATCATTAATGTGTAAGTACTCAAAGCCGGAAGGGGGGGGGGGAGGGCTAACTTTTTTTGTTTTGCAGAAATGAGGCACGAAGTCCCCAAGTTCGGCATGGTCTGAAGTATCTCACCACTGTTGCTAGACTGGTGGGAAAATCTCTTGACAAGCGACAAAAACCATGTGAAAAGAGTTCTCAAAAATCTACCGTCTTTACTGGACATTCAGCCAAACAATGTACTGATCGAGGCCGCTACTATGTTCTGGGATGAAAAGAGGGTTTTTTTCATTTTGGTAATATAGAGATGCCTCCCCTTCTTGAGGAAATAAGAGGTTTTGCCGGGCTACCCTAGGATAGCCCTGGTCTACTGGTACCAGAAAATCGTATTTCTAGAGGGTTTCTGAAAATAATGGGTCTTAGAAAGAATGACGAGCTAGTTTTCCTGAAGAAGTCTTACATAGCTTTAGACTTCCTTTACGAACATTATGGGCACAACACATCCTACTGTATCTATCATGATGAGTTTGCCATCACCTCTCTGGGCTGGACTCATCGACGGGTTTTTGTGTTCATCATTTATTTTCTGGGGATGATAGTATTCCCAACCCAAGGAGACAAGATCCACACTCATTTGGCTATGGTCACCAAGACCATAATGAAAGGGATTAAGGGACAGACTTACACTATTGTCCCAATGATCATGGCAGAGATATACCAAGCCTTGGACCGCTGCAAGAAGGGATTCAGACATTTCGAGGGTTGTATTTTTTACAGCAAATATGGTTGTTGGAGCATCTTCAAAGAGGACTATAGCGTCAGGAATTTCCGCGGCGACCATAGAATGACCACATAGCTTTTCACCATCCAAAAAGAATGACTTTCATCCGAGACATGTTTGCACAACTAGAAAACGCTGTGGATTGGGTGCGCTTATTCAGCAACTTGACTAATGACAAGGTCCATTGGATGTTCGAGTGGTTCCCTACTGGAAAATTCATCATCAGGTCAAGATATGTTCCTCACTTAGTGTTGATTAGGTTGAGGGGTATCTATCCTTATGCTCCTATCTAGGTCATGAGAAAGGTTGGGAGAAAACAACTCATACCACGAGTTTCCAAGATGGTTCACTACAAAGCAGACTTTCAGGGTGATGCCATTCCATTCAAGTGTGAGGCACAACACATGTGGCATCTGAAGATTATTGTTGAGAAGGATACCATTGAACCAGATTGGTACCACACCGGTCATGTGTATTTCTACCTATCATGGTTGGATGATGACATAGTGGGAGAAATCAAGCTAGGGATCGGTCGAGGAATAGGGTCATAGACGATGCTGCTGAAGCACAAGTAAAATACAAGAGGTTGCACAAGAGAATCTTTGAGTCTGAGGCCAGACATTTGGAACAACACAAGGTAGACATGCAATCAATCAATGAATGGAGAGGAATTTCTACAAAATCAACGGAGAGGTTGGAGTACATAGAGCAGGGTCTGATGGAACTTAAAGAGAAGATGAGGAAAAGGATCGTGGATTGTCAGAATGCAGAGGGAAACAAAGAAGGACACCTAGCAAGGGCGTATCTGCTACTGGACATGCGCGGTCTGGGGGACCTGATCGATGGGGCCAAGAAGGAAAAGCTTGGAGAAGGTCCCTCCGGTACCAAGTAGATTAGAATTGTTGTTTGCTTGCTTTTCTAGAGTTGTTTTAGAAATTGATTGTAATAAGGCAAATTCCATTAGTAGCTCTTTTGATTATTGATTAGCGGTTTGATCTATTTATTACATTAATGAAATGAGGAAATTATCGGCATTAAGTTTCACCAAATCTATGTGTCACTAGGCCTACCTCGGGAATAATGAGGTCCCCAAATTAGGACACAAATTTATGATTCCGCAATACATGTTTAAATACTGCAAATATCCTTCCAAAATTCCCTAGTGGTTTGTTTATCTTTTTGCTTTTCTTTGTTTTGATTATTCCCATCCCCTAAGGTTGGTTCGTGCATACTGGCATTGTCAGCACATCATACCAGATCCAGAGGTCCTCCACCTCCTCCTCTTCCAAGTGATCCTAAAGTAAGGGAAGACAACACTGTGCATGCGGAAAATGTTGAAACTTCAGATGGTCGGAGTACTCCGGCACAGAATGAATTGGTCATACGATTGGAGAAGAAAATACTAGAATTACAAGGGGAACTTGAGCAAGTCCGCAACTTGGAAAACCTCTCCCTCACCTTAAACGCCCCAGACATCAACCAACAGAATGCCCAAACCTTAGCACCTCCTCAAAGCACACCGAACCAACATCCACAAAATCCTCCCGCACCTCATCAATACGCAACACCTCCCCAAAATCCCAATCCTCCACCAGTACCAACTCCCCCTCAGCACCTTTCAACTCAGTATCCACAAACTAAAGCCTACCATACCCCTCAAAATACACTGTAACCTACCCCTGATCTGCAGAACTCAACCAATGATCATCACTACACCCAAATCCCTGGTATCCATCAGAACAACCCTATATATGTAGAACTCTACCTCACCCCACTCAACAAACCCCATATACACCAGAATCCACCGAGAAGGACATGCACATCAAGAATATGGCAGAGGAACTTAAGAAGCTCACAAGCCGAGTCCAAGGTGTTGAAGGGGGTAAAGGCATTGAGGGTTTGAACTATGAAGATCTGTGTATTCAGCCGGATGTAAAACTGTCGGAGGGTTACAAACCTCCCAAATTCGAGATGTTTGATAGAACAGGAGACCCAAAGGTGCATCTAAGGACATATTGTGACAAGCTCGTAGGAGTTGGAAAGGATGAAAGGATCTGCATGAAATTATTCATGAGGAGCCTCACTGGAGACGCACTATCTTGGTACATCAGTCAAAATACAAAGATATGGGTCAGCTGGGTAAGCATGGCATCGATTTCATGTATGGATTTGGGTTTAATACGGAGAATGCACCAGACGTATTCTATATACAGACTCTGAAGAAGAATCCAACAGAGACTTTTCACGAGTATGCTACTCGGTGGAGATAGAAAGCTGCGAAAGTAAGGCCGGCATTGGAAGAAGAGCTGATGAACAAGTTCTTTGTCCGAGCCCAGGATCCACAATACTACGAAAGGTTAATGGTTATCAAGAATCATAAATTCTCCGATATCATCAAATTAGGGGAAAGGATTGAAGATGGAATCAAGAGCAGAATGGTAACTAATTTTGAGGTATTACAGGCTACGAACAATGCTTTGCATTAGGGGAAAACCAAAAAGAAATAAGTACGGGTCTTGATGGTGGCCCAAGGTCCAAAATCTCCTCTTACATATCAAACACCTCCACCTACATATCATCCTTCACCTCCCAGATATCCATAACCCACCACCGCCTACCATACTTATAACACCCAGCCAGCATATTACCACTCACCACTAGCCCGCCAAAACTATCAGAAACCCAGACCAAATTTAGATTACAGGCCGCCCAGAAAATATAGCCCTATTGCTAAACCTATCAATAAATTATACGAGAGACTGAAAGCTACTGGATATGTCACCCCTACTTCCGTTGTTGTCATGGAAAACTCTTCTCAATAGTTCAATCCAAATAAAATAGGTGCCTACCAATCCGGCATGAAAGTTCATACCATCGATGAATGTCGCACTTTGAAAGACAAGATCTAGACATTAATTGATACCAAAGTCATACAAGCAAAGGAGGCTACACCTAACGTCCGCAATAATCCCCTCCCAGATCGCAGGGGCGAGGGGGTGAATGTGGTAGAGACTGACAAAGAATGGGACCCGGAAGGGTCAATTGGGCTTATTTGAGAAGGGGATGACCTTAAGAAGCCTCCAGTCACTCTCACTCCTATTGTGGTACAAATACAACCACCAGTTGAAGTTGAAGTAGCTGCACCGACCCTGTTCGAGGTAAAAGTAATAACATGTAGCTTCACCTGCTCCGTTTGAAGTAGAAGTGACCACACCCTTCGCTGTGAAGGTAGCACCCGCACCATCCTTTAATTCAAAAGTTGTACCATGAGACTATGTTGCAGAGGCCAGGAGAAAAGGAAAGAAAAAAATTGAAGAAGCTGGTTCCCCACAAGGGATGACCAGGACTGGTAGAGTTTACACACCTGAGCACATAGGGGGGACAAGTAAAGAAGCTGCTTCCAAGCATCCCATCATTGAAATTGGCCCGGATGATCTTTGGGGAAAGGTCCAAGCAAGGGAATATTCTGTAGTGGACCATCTGAACAAAACCCTTGCTCAGATATCCATTTTATCATTGTTACAGAATTCTGAAGCACATAGGAATGCTTTGATGAAGGTATTGAACGAAGCTTACGTACCCAACAATATCACCAGCAGGTAAATGGCTAACATAGTAGGACAAGTACTGGAGAGACATAAAATCACTTTTCTGAAGATGAATTGCCACCAGAAGGATTAAGCCACAACAGGGCGTTGCATATCACAGTACAATGCGAGGATAAATTCATTGCCAGGGTTTTGATAGATGGAGGTTCTAGTCTCAACATATTTCCATTAACAACTCTGAAGAGATTGGGCAAAGGATTACATGAAATACGGGCAGGGACTATGAACATCAAAGCATTCAATGGATCTCAAAGGTCCACAATCGAGGAAACCAATCTTTGCTTACAAATGGGCCCGACTTGGTTTGATGTTGAATTCCAAGTACTCGACATATTCGCCTCGTACAACTTATTGTGGGACGGCCTTGGATACATGCCGTTGGGGCTGTGGTTTATACTTTTCACCAAGCTGTAAAGTTCGAATGGAATCACTAGGATGTGATCATTCATGGAGACGAGAGTAATCCAATTTATACCAATCAAACTGTTTCGATCGTGGAAAATAGAAGGAAATTTGGTGGAGAGACTTATCATCGCATCGAGCGCGTCAATGCAATTAAGAAAGACAAGTAGTGGAGCAGCAAAATAGAAAGCATACTAGCATGGGCACGGTATGAACCCGGTAAAGGGCTCGGGAAGAATCTCCAAGGTATTGCCAAACCAATACAACTAAAACGTCACGACACGAGCTATGGATTGGGATATCAGTACACCTGGCATGAGTATCAAAATTGGTCGCTACCATGGCGCGGTCCTTACCACCCTCTCGAATAGCCAATACCGCATTTGAGCCAATATTTCTATCAAGCTGATTTGATGTGGGGATCCGAAGAAGACAAGGTGCTAGCCGGTCCGAGGAATTTATTCCTAGAAGAGGAAGAGATGCATTGTAGTGTAATAGTTGAGGAGGAGGAGGAGGAAGAAGGCCTCATCATCCAGACAGTAGAGAAGGGAGTTGTTCTTAGAAACTGGAAAGCCACACCACCAAGGGCCCGACGAGTCCCGAGCATTACTATTTCTTATCTTGATGAATCAACGACTGTGAAATGTAACGAGACAACGCAACATAAGGACAGTGACTTGGAAGAGATAGAAGAAGAAGATGTGATACCCAAGGAAATTATCCGAGAAGTTGAGAATTTGAGAACAAGCCTAAGTCCAATCTGGACGAAACTGAGATAGCCAACTTGGAAGATTCTGAAACAGTCAAAGAAACTCACATAAGCATTCACTTGTCACCATCAGAGAAGGAAGAGTGAACTCGTTTCCTGAGAGAGTATGAAAACATTTTCACATGGACGTATGACAATATGACCGGATTGAGCACATACATAGTGGCTCATAAGCTACCTACCAATCCAATGTGTCCACCAGGAAGTTCAAGCCATACATGAGCCTAAAAATCAAGGAAGAAGTCACCAAGTAAATCAAATCTAAGGTCCTTAGGCTAGTTGAATATCCAACTTGGTTGGCCAACATTTTGCCGGTTCCGAAGAAAGATGGGAAGGTCAGGGTGTGTGCCGACTATCGGGATTTAAACAGAGAAAGTCCCAAAGATGATTTCCTATTACCAAATATACACATACTGATCGATAATTGAGCCAAGCATGAACTCCAATTCTTTGTTGATTGCTTCGTGGGTTATCATCAGATTTGGATGGACGAAGAAGATGCCGAGAAAACAGCTTTCATTATACCATGGGGAGTGTACTATTACAAAATGATGCCGTTTGGTTTAAAGAATGTTGGGGCCACCTACATGAGGGTCATGATGACTATTTTCCATGACATGATCCATGGTTCCACGATATCAAAGAATATTTGGCAAAAGGAGAATACTTAGAGCATGAAAACCATAGTCAAAAACGGACACTTCGGAGGTTGTCTAATCATTCCCTCTAGAATGGATTAATTCTGTATAGAAGAACTCCAGATCTAGGGCTATTACGGTGTGTTGACGTCAAGGAAGCCTCCAAACTTCTTGAAGAGATACACGCTGAAACCTGCGTCCCACATATGAATGGTTTCATCCTAGCCAAGAAGATAATTAGAGCCAAATAATTTCGGATGACTATGGAAATAGACTGCATCCGGTATGTCCAGAAATGTCATCAGTGCCAGATACACGCAGATATGATAAGGGTGCCTCCAAATGAACTCAATGCCACAAGTGCTCCTTGGCCTTTTTTCGCTTGGGGAATGGATGTCATCGGACTGATCGAGCCCTCCGCTTTAAATGGGCAGAGTTCATTCTAGTAGCCATAAACTACTTCACAAAGTGGGTTGAAGCTGCATTTGACAAAGCTGTAACCAAGAAAATCATCAGATTTCATCAGGGATCATATTGTTTGCCGATTCGGGGTTCCAGAATCCATCATCACTGACAATTCCGCCAATCTCAACAGTGATCTAATGAAATCCATGTGTGAGACCTTCAAAATCAAGCACAGAAACTCCACAACATACCATCCCCAAATGAATGGAGTCGTGGAGACCGCCAACAAGAACATTAAGAAGATACTTACAAAGATGGTAGAGAATCACAAGCAGTGGCACGAGAAGCTACCATTTACCTTAATGGAATCGTATACAGAACAACCAGAAATTCGTCTAGAAGGTCGCAAAATGCTATGGCAAGAAGGTCGTAATGTCTGTGATAGTGTCACAGTTACTAATTGCTATATTTGAATAACTATGCATGCATATTTTTCATAAAAAAAAAACTTTATTTTTAGCCAGATGCTACCCAGGGTAACTCCAACAGGATTTTAATGTGGAGCAGAGCAAAGCAAGCAGACAAAGGCACGAACCAACCTCCCCGAAAAAGATTTTTCTTTGAATGTAGGAACAAGAAGTAGTCGCCAGTACGTGCGCACCTTAAAATCACTGTCTTCACAACAAAGATACTGAACTCATCCCCTACTAAGAAATACTCCGCTATCACTTAATATTCATTCATTGCATGAGATTAAGCATTGTGTCCAACCTTGCATGAGGCTAAGCCCTGCCTCTTCAACTGCATAAGGCTAAGCTCTGCCTTCCCTTTGGATGAGAATAAGCATTGTCTCAACCTTGCATGAGGCTAAGCCCTGCCTCCTCAACTGCATAAGCCTAAGCTCTGCCTTCTCTTTACATGAGACTAAGCACTGTCTCCACCTTGCATGAGGCTAAGCCCGGCCTCCTCAACTACATAAGGCTAAGATTTGCCTTCTCTTTGCATGAGACTAAGAAATATATCCATACTGCATGAGGCTAATATCTGCCTCCTCAATTTCATAAGGCTAAGCTATGCCTTCTCATTGCATGATACTAAGCACTGTCTCCATCTTGCACGAGGCAAGTCCTGCCTCCTCAATTGCATAAGGCTAAGCTCTGCCTTCCCCTTGCATGAGACTAAGAATTGTCTCAAATCTTGCATGAGTCTAAGCTTTGCCTCCTCAACTGCATAAGGCTAAGCTCTGCCTTCCCATCATGAGACTAAGCATTGTCTCTCTTTGCATGACCACAAATGTTGGTCTATTCCAACACCCTGCATTATTCTCTTCTCTCGGGGCTAAGCTATGCCTCCGATCTTACACAAGACTAAGTTCTATCTTGTTTCATCTCAAGCATCATGTCTCTACATCTCATGGGCTGAAATATAGCCAATTTGTCTAAAGGCATCATCCTCATAGCCGAAAGACACCATGCCATGGCCCGAGGATCTCTCAATATTGCACATCATTATTCAATGGCGTCATAGTTCAGAGTCACAATCTTCATAGCCCAAGAACATCATTTTATGGCCTGCGAATCCTTTATCGCACGATTCATGGCGCAGGACGTTATGGTCTAAGGACGTCATCCTCACCGTCCAAAGACAATATCCATAGTCCAAAGGGAATTCGCATCATGTTTAAATTCATGCAACAATCTATATGCATGCAGCATATTTTGAATTTGCAGGTGATCAGAACGTAACCGTTCTCCTAACTGGAGCCGTCTTCGCTCCAGTTTCCATTTAACGTTCATATCCTTCAATTCTTTCAAACGTAACTGACCACCGTCCGTTACCCATTCCCATCTGATACCCGCTCAAATATCCATAACCATTCTCAATCTCGATTTGTCCAATCCAGAATATTTTGTCCGTTCTTACAACAACTCCATCGGTTCATTCCACTGTTGGATCCAGAACTACACATGACCTGATTCCTGTAAAATCAGGGATATGTAGGCAGCTCAGAGACCCGGGTCTAGCCTATATTTTTTCAAATCACCCCATTCAATCAAAATCGGTCATCATTTCTTCACCCGACAACTCTTTCATCATTCACGGGTAAAGAGGGGCAGCTGTCGATACCCAATTTTTCCCTCATATTTTTCAAATATATTTATATACTTTTAAAATAGTGCATATACATCATCATTTGATTTACAAGCATGCACAAGTATTTTTTCATAATTTTTCATAATTTTTAAAGACTTTAAATCAATTTATTTCTATATTTTATTATATAAATATCCAATAATTATCCTCCAAATTATTTTTGTGATGATGTAATCATCCAAAACTTATTATTTATACCCCTATCAGGTTTTAAAATTTTTAGTACATTTGTTATAATTACATTTGCATTTTTAAGGCTAAAATTGCACATTTTGCAATAATAGCCCATGCATGCTTAATTACATTAATTATACAAAAATAACCTTTTATATTTTTATAGTGTTAAATAATTGTTTTTAATCATTTTTATGCACAAATGATATTTTTGTTAGTTATGAGTCCGATTCACTCGTATCTTGCTGACTCCCTAAGGTTAGGGTTTCAGATTCTCTTTTGATTCGAACCAAAACTGGTTCAAGCTTTGATTTTTAGCATTATTTCATCATTATTCACCGTATTTTGTGTGAATCTGCCTATTTTTGTCGATTTCTTTTACATACCTAAAATTAGGGTTTCAGACCCTTTTTACTTGAACCAAATCTGGTTCGATTTTCTGGTTCTTTTGAATAATTTTCCGTCTATGTTCATTGTATGCATTATGTGATCCTTTGCCTTATTTTCCTCCAATCTTGTGTATTTTTACCTAAAATTTAGGGTTTCAATTCTATAAGTACTTGCCCTTTTTGATGTTTAAACTAACTATTTCCATGTTTATGTTCTAATTTCTGCACTGTTTAAACCCCTGCCCACTCCCCTTTGGAAAAGGTTTTTAAGTTTGAAGTTTTAAAATCTCTAACTACTATAAACTAAGGATGTGTACTTCCACTATTGAATAATCTTATTATGTGTTCTGATTCATGGTCGGCTGAAAGCCAAGGCCAGAAATCTCCAAGTTCTTGCTTCTATTTTGTGATATTTACCACACTGTTGGATCCCTTTCTTTCCTGTTTCATCTCAACTGGTGAGTTATTAGACCCTCTGCCATTTCATTATGATTATTTGCTCAATGTGCTATTTCAATTAGACAATGCTATCCTAAATGTTGTTATTTGTAGTTTGAGACATGTTTGAACCTAGTTTTGAGTTGGTTAATTAAATTCTGCTTAGCTCTGTGTCATTGATAAGTATCTCTTTAACTTAAGTTATGAACCTTATTGTAAACATGACCTTATACCTTTCATGTGGACTAGTTAACCATGTATAGATGTATGCATTAACAGGATTATAAATCGGTTTATTGAACCTGCTATAATGTGGCCTGTTTGACTTTATTCTTACTATATTTTGACACCTCTAGTAATTTCCTTAATCAACTTTAACATGTCCTGGCCTATTTCTATTTAATATAATTCCTTCCTATCACACGAGTTCCTGTACTTAGTCTAATCTGGACTCCATGTTATCACTATGAATCTGCTTATGAACTTGCCTTGATTGAGTTTAATTCCTAAAACATGACTAAGTCTGCTTAAGTTCAAGCATGTCTACTTTCTTTTGTATATATGTGTTGTGTCCCTTTAGTGAAATTCTTTGACTCCCTCATATTCCTTTACTATCTGCCCTTTCCGAATCCTCACTCTTAGCCGGCTGAAAGCCAAGACTATTTAGGTTATGTCCTTTGGCCTCCCTAGTGTGAGCATTGCTCAGGGTTCATGTGAGACCCTTGAGAAATCTGACACACAAGGGATTTGGGTTCTGTATGCTCAGCCTTTACATATGGGTGAATCATTCAACAACTATTATTTTGTATCTATGAACATGGATTTTGGAGTTATTGTGAGTTGAAGGCCTGGCCTGTCCAGGTGCATTAGGGACTGCTGTAGGCTCCCTATAGTTATACTTACTTTATAATTTCACATTAAATTCTGGTCTATAATAATTATTTGTAACGACAATTCTGGGGTGTTAGTGAAATTGGGAATGGGTTCTTATTTTACATTTGGAATAAAGTTTGGTAGAAATCCTGCCTATAGGTTCGATACTGTGTTGTTGAATGTTGTGTGTTAGAAATCATGCCCATAGGTGCCTTATTATGTTTAGTCATTATGTTCTAGCATCCATGTCCATAGGCTCATTGTTTGGTTCAATTATGTTCTGTTATAGACCACACTTATAGGAAATGATGTGATCTAATATGTGTGCAAATGTCTGCTTACATACTGTTCTGTTCAAATTGTAGAAATCCTGCCTATAGGATCTAAACTGGATCAAATTATAGAAATCATTCCTATATGATCTAAAACTGTATCAAATTATAGAATGCATGTTTACAAGCCTGAATTTGTTTAATTATAATTTCTGCCAGTTTACTCCTGAATTTCCAAATATTGTGTTGTTACCCTCACTAGAAAACATGCCTATAAGATTAAAACAAGTAATTCTGGATCTATTTCTGTAAATTTCCACTATTTTATTATCGCATAAAACACCTAGATAACATTCTAGTAGGCTTAATCGTATTATACTAAAATCAGTAGGCAAATTTATACAGGTTCTAATAATCGCATTAAGAAACTGATTTTGTACATGACTGCCTACTCATTCATTCAACATCACATAGATATCCCGCTTATAGGATTCTTCAATTAATTAAAGTCTGTCAATGTTAACCAGTTTGGTGTGCATTTGATGTCTAAATGCGGAGGCTAACTTGGGCCCATACTTGTTTCTATTTGAAATTCCTAATTTTGTCCGTCTCTTTTCCTTTTGAGCAGCCTAAGTTAAGGTCTAGAACCACCCTGGAGTAGAGGTCCAAATTCCTCCTGGACCATAGGCATGGGATGGGTAGTGCACGCATAGGGCACGACTTAGAATTAAATAGAGCGCTTTAGGTAAACAACTTATAGATAGTAATCGGGTAGTAGGAGATGATAGTCTGTGCTCGCTGAATAATATGAGTAACACCTAGTCTTGAGGGAGTTACGAAATATTATTTATGTTGCACGGGTGATCCTTTAGGCTAAAAAACTTAGGACCCCCCCATTCCTGTTAAGATAATTCTTTATTTGTCCAAACTGTTTCTTTTTCTCTTAGACTAATTCACATGATTCAAGTTCGGCTGAGACCCACTGTTGTGGACCTCGAGGAGTGCCTAACACCTTCTCCTCAAGGTAATTTGAGCCCTTACCCGATCTCTGGTGATGCAAACTAGTAAACTCGAGTCATTTGCAAATAGGTTCCCTAACGCACCCTAATCTGTTAGATGTCGACTCTCTCTTTTAATAACCCTTCCTTTAAAAGAGTTGTCAATGTCGAAACCCGATCTTTTGAGAAAAAGGGGGCGACATGAGCGGTATCAGAAAAAACAACGCTACTCACGCAGAGAATGTCGAAACTTCAGATAGTCGGAGTACTCCTGCACAGAACGACTTGGTCTTACGGTTGGAGAAGAAAATACTGTAGTTACAAGGTGAACTTGAGCAGGTCCGATACTTGGCCAGCCTTTCCCTCACCCTGAATGTCCCCGACATCGACCAACAAAATGCCCAAAACCCAGCACCTCCTCAGAACACACAAAACCAACACCCGCAAAATCCTCTCACTTCATCAGTATGCCACACCTCCTCAAAAACCTAATCATCCACCAGTATCGACCCCTCCACAGCATCATAACCATCCAACCCAGTATCCACAAACCACCACCTATCACACTCCTCAAAATGCACCACAACCTACCCTGATCCTTAAAACTCAACCAACGACCACCACTAAGCCCAGATTCCTAGAGTCTATCAAAGTAACCCTATATACGTGGAAACCTTACTCCACACTTCACAACAGATCCTGTACACACCGGAGTCCGCCGAAAAGGACCTACTCCTCAAGAACATAGCAGAAGAACTCAATAAACTTGCTGGCCGAGTCCAAAATGTCGAAGGTGATAAAGGTGTCAAGGGTTTAAATTATGAGGATTTGTGTATTGAGTCAGACGTAGAACTGCTAGAAGGTTACAAACCTCCTAAGTTCAAAATGTTTGACAGGACAGGTGATCCGAAGGTACATTTGAGAACATATTGTGATAACTCATAGGGATGGGCAAGGATGAAAGAATCCGCATGAAGTTGTTCATGAAGAGCCTCAGTGGAGATGCCTTGTCTTGGTACCTCAGTCAAAACCCGAAGAAATGGGTTAATTTGGTGAGCATGGCGTCAGATTTTATGGATCGGTTCAGATTTAATACGGAAAATGCACCAGACATTTTCTACATTTAGAATCTTGAGAAGAAGCCAATAGAAACTTTCCAAGAGAATGCTACTCGGTGGAGGTCTGAAACTGTGAAAGTAAGGCCATCACTGGAAGAAGAACAGATGACTAAGTTCTTTTTCCGAGCTCAGGATCCGCAGTACTACGAGAGACTGATGGTTATTCAAAACCATAAATTTTCTGACATCATCAAATTGAGAGAAATAATAGAAGAGGGGATTAAAAGCGGAATCGTGACATATTTTGAAGCACTCCAAGATACAAATAAAGCCTTACAGTCAGGTGGTATTTCTAAAAAGAAGGAAGTAGGGGCAGTGATGGTGGCCCAAGGTCCAAAGTCTCCTCTCACATACCAAACACCCACACCCACATATCAGCCTTCACCTTCCAGATACCAACAACCTGCCGCAACTTACCATACCTATAATACCCAACCAGCATTCTACCACTCACCACCAGCTTGCCAAAACTACCAAAAACCTAGACCAAATTTTGACCGCAGACTGCCCAAACAATACACCCCAATTGTTGAACACCCATCGAGCAATTGCACGAGAGATTGAAGGTTTCCGGTTATGCCACTCCTATTCCCGTTGTTGCTATGGAAAATTCCTCCCGGTGGATTAATCCAAACAAGACATGTGCCTACCACTCGGGCATGAAGGATCATACTATTGATGAATATCGCACTTTGAATGATAAGATCTAGACGTTAATTGACACCAAAGTTATACAAGCAAAAGAGGCTACACCTAATGTCGTAACAATCCTCTCCCAGATCACATGGGTGAGGGGGTAAATTTGATAGCAACTGATGAAGAATAGGATCTGGAAGGGTCAATTGGACTCATTCGTGAAGGGTATGGGCCTAAAATACCTCGAGTCAATCTCACACCCATCGTGGTACATATTCAAGCACCGATCGAGGTCGAGATAGACACACCAACTCTATTTGAGGTCGAAGTGACAACAACCTCAGCCGTGCCAACTCCATTTGAGGTTGAACTTACAACACCCTTCAACGTGTCGGTAGCACCCACACCGTCCTTTAAGTCCAATGCTATACCCTGGGACTATGCTGCAGAAGTGAGAAGGAAAGGAAACGCTAACATGGAGGAAACATGTGCAGCACAAGGCATGACCAGAACCGGTAGGGTCTATACGCCCGAACATTTGGGAGGAACAAGTAAAGAAGCCACTTCTAAGCCGCCTGTCATTGAGACTGGCCCAGACGATATTTGGAGAAAGGTGGAAGCGAGAGAATATTCGGTGGTTGACCATCTAAACAAAACCCCTGCTCAAATATCCATTATATCACTGCTGCAGAACTCTGAGGCGCATAGGAATGCGTTGATAAAAGCTTTGAACGAAGTCGATGTACCCAATAACATTACCAGTGGGGAGATGGCCAATATGGTAGGACAAGTATTGGAAAGCCATAGGATCACTTTTCACGAAGACGAATTGCCACCGGAAGGATTGAGTCACAACAGGGCACTACATATCATAGTGCAGTGTGAGGAAAAATTCATTGAAAAGGTCCTGATAGATAGGGGTTCAAGTCTCAACATCTGTCCATTAACCACTTTGAAGAGGTTAGGCAAGGCTTTGCATGAGATACGAGCAAGGAGTATGAACATGAAAGCATTTGATGGGTCCCAAAGGGCCACAATTGGGGAGACCAACCTCTGTTTACAAATAGGCCCGACCTGGTTTCATGTTGAATTTCAAGTGTTAGACATATCCGTGTCACGATCCCAAATCCTAAGCCGGCCGCGATGGTGCATATCATGGAACTAGGCTAGCCAACCATTACATACTATCATAATATTTCATAATTTCCAAAATTATACCGGTCCTTCACAAAAAAAAATTCTTTCACTTAAGCAGATTAAAGCAGCAAAATGAGATAAACAATTTATACACTACCACAAAACCTGGAGTCAACTGTCATGAGCACCTAGGACGATAAATACAATGTACAATAAAGTGACTTTGCTACTACAAGAGTCTGAAGTATGAAAGATGAAACTATGAACTGAGCAAAGGAAATGAGGTGAGCTGGGGACGCTGAGCAGCTACCACGATCCACAAACAAACTCCAAGCACGTAAGAAAATCAACTAGCGAGATGGTCCGGTACCTAGATCTGCACACAAAGGTGCAGGGAGTAACGTGAGCACGCCAACTCAGTAAGTAACCAAAGTAACTAAAAACACGAGTGCAGTGACGAGCATTTATAAATTAAAATTTCATAAAACAGTAATTCAACTTTTATTAGAAGGCTCAGTATAAAGAAGAGAGGGAAAAACATTAAAATTCACAATGTAACAGGCATCCAAGCAAAGTATCTCTCATAACAAGGTATATCAGCAACTCGTGACTCCACTATCAGTATTTCATGCTCACACTAAGCACTCACACTCAACAAGTATCAGATAACCACTCAACTGCTGCGGCGTGCAGCCCGATCCACCTAATATATGTTGCGGCATGCAGCCCGATCCGAATAACATATGATGCGGCGTGCAACCCGATCCAATATATATATATATATATATATATATATATATATATATATATATATATATAGTCGACTATGCTCACTGGGGGTGTACAGACTTCGGAGGGGCTCCTACAACCCAAGCACTATGTTGCTGCGGCGTGCAGCCTGATCCAATATGTATATTGCTGCGGCGTGCAGCCCGATCCATATATATTATATATTGCTGCGGCATGCAACCCGATCCATATGTAATATATAACATATATATTGTTGCGGTGTGCAGCCCAATCCATAACTATCCTCACATACTCGGCTCTCGGCCTCACTTAGTCATCCTCACATGCCACTCGGGCAACTCATCTCAACTCACGGGACTCAGCCCCAAAATACCTCTCAGAGTTTCAAAACAGTGTGATAACAGTGAAAATAACAAGTAGAAAACATGACTGAGTTCACAATTGTTCTATCAGGATAGTGTGAGAATAGTGTAAAAGTACCTCTGAGGGTCTAAACAGGTCGGCACAAGGCCCGAAACACGGCTCACAGCCCATAAGCAAGTATAAACTTCTAAAATACAGGATGTTGTAAGGTTTCCAATAAAATATGCGGATTAATAGTCTCTACGGGACGGACCAAGTCACAATCCCTATCGGTGCACGCCCACACGCTCGTCACCTAGCATGTGTGTCGCCTCATTTACCAAAAAAATATAAAATACCGGGGTTTCATACCCTCAGGTTTAGAGTTACAATCGATACTTACCTCAAAACAACCCAAAAACTACTCTGCGGTTCTCTTGCCCCTCGAATCGGCTCCCAAATGCTCCGAGTCTATCAAAAATCATATCAATAACATCGAAATATGCTAGGGAGATGAACCCCAATCGAAAACTATCAAAATTAGGCTCAATTCTCGAAATTTCCCAAACCCGGCCCCCGGGCCCACGTCTTGGAATTCGATAAAAATCACAAAACTAGAATCCTCATTCCCCCACGAAAATTTATCACAATCCTACCTCAATTGCCTAATCAAATCATCAAAATAAATTCCAAATTCTTCCTCCAATGTTTCCCTAATTTCCACTTTTATTCCTCAAATTACATGATAAAAATCAAGACTAATTCATGAAATTAAATCAAAAGTGATTGAAGAACACTTACCACAAGAGTCCCGCTGAAAATATCGTCCAAATTCTCCTTCTCCCGAGCTCTCTAATGGTGCTTTGAGTTATGGCCCTAATCCCTCGTTTTGAGCTTAAGAACTTTCTGCCCAGCTCACTTTTCTTCATCGCGAACGCGCCACTAGGACCGCATTCGCATAGAACAATATCCAACAGGCCCTCAATTTACACTATGCGGACGGGGCTACAAGCCCGTGAACGCGAAGCACTGGAATCCCCAACCCTACGCGAACGCATGGCCAATGGGCCTGTGGGGGGGGGGGGGGTCCTCAGCCGCCTTTAAGCTACAGGACTGCACTCATGCACCCGCGTTAGCGATGACTGATACGCTCAAATTACACATTAAAATAGTGTAAAACGATCGATGTCAAATATAGTAACCCAATGAGGTTGGGGTCGAATACCACAAGGAATAGGCGTGAAAATTTTACTTGAGTAGTGTGAATCTTAACTTAAATCGTATTTCTATTCCGTTAGAGCAACAAGAGTATGGTAGTAGAATGGATTATAATTTTGTGAAATAGTAACAAGTATGATTAAATAAGTTTGTAATGAATATCTAAACCAAGGTTGTGTCCTCTTCAATGAAATGTAATGCTATCTGTGTTAATATCATATATTTCTAATGGAAGGTCCTTTTGATATGAAAATGATTTCTAAATGACTACCCAATATTTTCCAATAGTTGGGTAGTATTCTCTTTTTGATTTTTCCAAATATAAAAGAGTTGCAATTAAGAGTAATCAATTTATCCCAAATGAAATCCACTTATTCCTAAGCGTTTCCATTAAAAAAGACTTAAAACCTTGAGTCTTTGATATTTACGTCTACCAAACTCTAACTCACTTTTCCAAGTAGAGAAAGAATATAATGGCGCTTGTTAATGTTTGCAACCACTAACAATAAATGAAGAATGAGAAGTAAATAAATATCAACTTACCATTATACATATATTCAATGTTAAACACCTATTGACATTACACCCACTTAGGGTCCATAACTTTAGTATTTAAAACTAGCCACACATGCTAAAATACAAAAAGAAGAGAATATTAAATGTCATAAATGCTTACAAAAGTGCAAGATTCTTCACTTCAAAGCTTCCAAAAGATGGGACTATTCAAAGTTTGGATTGTAGCTCTTTTTCCAGACAAGATGCCCCCACAAAACCCCAATAAATCTATTTATAGTGGGCTAAAACTCGAGGTCAATTTCGGACAAAAATGCCCTTCCAGGTCAAATATGCGACCGTATTTCTGTCGCATAACAGATATGCGGTCCGCATTCTCTTAAAGTACATCGCATCTTCGAAACCCTAGGTTCCAGGAAGTCACTGCATTCATGTTATGCGGCCGCATAGTGTCATCGCATTTCTGCTCTCAGCCACTTCTATAGGAGGTTTGCGATCCACTATGCGGCGCGCAAACCTGTTATGCAGTCGCATAATGGACCGCATTTCTTCACTTGGATTTGGCCAAACTAATTGTTGGACTCTGTGGTTCCCCTGAGCATTATGCGGTCTGCATGTTGGATTTGTTGTTCTCCTGGTATTTGTTTGAAGAAGAAGATTTTATCTCGAAGCTCAGACTTCTTTCTCTGAGGGAACCACTTGGACAAGAAGGCACGGACAAGCTCGGGCCAAGAAGTGATAGATTGAAGAGGTAGATTTTGAATCCACTTTCTCGCTTCTCCAGTCAGTGAGTATTTGAATACTCGCAATCTCAAGGCGTCGTCTGTTACATTGTTCTATTTATGCATGGCGCACACACCCAAGAGGTTCCTAAGGTGTTGCGTTGGATCATCATCAGTAGAATTTCTGAATAATCCTTCTGCTTTAAGCATTAGGATTAACCCGTGTTCTACTTTGAATGTAGAAGCTTCAACCCGTGGAGGAAGGATAGCGTTGGTATCATCAAGATATTCCTCAATGTCCGCAAAAGGATTCTTATCTTCGTTATAATCGGCCATTCTCACCTATCACACCAAGCAAAGCAAGCAAAATGTGATGGAATAGAAAAGATGTAAAGTAAAGTGCACACTAGTTAGTAATTTCAAAACCGTATTCCCCGGCAACGGCGCCAAATTTTGATACGCTAAAATTACACCTTAGAATAGTGTAAAGCGATCGATGTCAAATATAGTAACCCAACGAGGTTGGGGTCAAATCCAACAGGGAATAGACGTCAAATATGCGACCGCATTTCTGTTCGCATAACCTATATGCGGTCTGTAATATCTTCAAGTACACCGCATCTTCGAAACCCTAGGTTCCAGGAAGTCGACGCATTCATGTTATGTGGTCCGCATTGTTGATATGCGGCCGCATAGTATCATCGCATTTCTGTTCTCAGCCACTTCTATAAGAGGTTTGCGATCCATTATGCGGCTCGCAAACCTGTTAGCGGTCGCATAATGGACCGCATTTCTTCACTTGGATTCTGCCAAACTAACCGTTGGACTCTGCGGTTCCCCTGAGCATTATGCATTCCGCATGTTGGCATTGCGGTCCGCATTTTCAACTCTGTGGTCGCATTTTGTCTATTTTTGTCCTTTTGAGGCTTTTTGATTCCATATCCATGTTTTTGAGTCCTCAAGCTCCATGCACTGCAAAACATCAAAATTACATAAGTATAAATGACAATTGCATTTAAAACGAGCTAAAATCTAAGCAATTGGTATTAAATGTGCCGAAATTCTCCGGCACATCAACAACCCAACTTAAACTCGTGCTTGTCCTCAAGAAACTAAAACAACTCTATCCTATTCTAGACTCCAACTAAATGACATGAAACAATAGTGACCGTGGACGGTGTTAATCGTCAGTATTACAAGCATGAATTTTCGTTCATTTACCCTTCCTGAACAATCATTGCTATTTACAAATAAACTGATCAACTTGTGAAAATTGAGCCTCGACCAATTTGACAAAACGTTACTCTCAGCTGAGTGCCTTTGCATTCGACTTCAAGAACTCAACTTCTGTTAGACCTCACAGTTCATATGCCCTCACCATAAAGAAATTCCCAAAATCATAATATTTACAATGACAAGAAAAAGGGACATATTCACAAAGACACTCACTCTCACAAAGAGTTTCAAGTGTTACAACACATCATACCATAAGCTTGCCCTTATTTTAATCCGTCGCCTATTCAAGAACATTCTGTTGGAGATCCCATAAGGACTTTTTAAGCTTGTAGTGTAGGCTTAGGGAAGGGTCGGATAAGCATTTGGGTACAAGTGACTACACCCTCCTTGAAGAGTACTCACATTTTTCTTTCTTGTTGTCCTTTGTTTCTTTTCAAACCACACAGCCTTCATTGGCTCCTAGTTACCAACATCGACCCGCCTTAAATACCTCTCTAGTTTTATTCAAAGATCCATATTTATATCTATACAAATATTTCCTTGTCATTTCTTTTTCTTTTCCTTTTTTTTTTATTATGGAGCTTGAATAATTTAGTTTGAATATTTTGAGGTATACTTTCCTAAACTCAATATACAACCTCGCCAATTCCCAACTTAGCACCACACCCAACTTAGGCTTTTAGCCTCATTCTCAATGTTCAAGGAGGGACTGGTTCAAAAGCTGGAATTATTTTGCAAAAGAGGAAAGGTTTGTATGAGGTGGCCAAAGAAAAGGGTAAAGGATCAAATGGGGTAACTAGTGATAATGTCTATACAATGGTTATCTTGAAAGGCTAACTGGGTTTTCAAATAACACAAAGACTTCCTAAGGTCATTTCTCCAACTAAATGTACTTATCATTAGCATCGAAAGACCAACCGGGCAAGTTCTAGACGACAGAAGTAAACACAAGAATTATTTACACAAAACTAACACACATGGCACATGAACTGTTTGGCTCAACATAGTTTTACACTTAGCAACTCGGAGAGAATTCTAAGTAAGAATAGCGTCAAAGAGCGAGCCTCAAGTTCACCAAGATGATTAACAATATTTGTTTTTTTAAATAAAAATGGAAGGGTATAGGTTATTTACAGACATACATGCTTGAAACTAGACACTCACACCAAACCGGTCAAAATGTTTCGCTACTGCCATGGTTCTACTATTACCCCCTTGGAAAAGAACCCGACGAAGAAAAACCAAGGGGAATTCATTGCTAATTACTAAATATGTACATGCATACAACTATCTACTTGTTTTTTGGTTTTTTTTTTTACAAAGATAACTTATCTACAAAGACAATACAAGTATGTACAAGAGTTAACGAGATATTTTCTTATATACACAAAAACCATGTACAAGAGTTGAAAAAGTACAAAAATATATACAACGGCTAACCCACCCCCAACTAAAAGAATGCATGCATAAAAGATGTAAAAATAGGGTTTAGGGGCTCCCTGAGGCACACTAAGCGCTATGGGAGTCGTAAGCCGGCAGGATGATGGTGGGGTCACCCTCTGATGCCGGAGTTGGGGCTGACGAGATCTCAGCCTGAGGGGTGACCTCCACTGATAGAGGAGGGATCTCCAATTGTCCTGACATCAGAACCGGTGCATGTGAGCTGCTAGCCTCGCCTGTTGATGGCGGAATCGTCGATGATTTGGCTTTTATGACCATGTCTACTAGCAAATGCTCGATCGCTGTCTGAATAGTTACTTCTTATTCCTTTTCTGCATCTATAGGGACAACAACCTGCTTGCCTTTCTCATGAGGACCCTCATCCTCCTCGGACCATGACTCCTCATCAGTCTTCTCCTCGTCTGTCTCCCCAGCCTTGGACTCTGTAGAGTGTCCGGAATTGTCCTGAGAAGGGATGTCAATGTGTGCAGGGGGAGCTGGAGTCAGGGAAGCCCCGACAGTCTGTGGCTTAGGAGCTATCATCAGTGTGGAAAAGTCAAGGTCTAACCCAGTCACAGACGTGCCCGCTCCCTGCTCTCCTTCCTTGGGCATGAAGGAGGATAGATCAAACTCCAGATTTTGCATTTTGTGGAGCTCAGTCTTCAGTGTGTCAACCTCATCACGGAGCTTGGGCAGGCCTCTAACCTCACCCCGCTCTACCTTCTCAAGTCGTACCTCAATCCGCTTGAGGCGATCCTCATAAGATGCATGCTGTTGCTGGAGTGCTGTCATTGAGGACTGGATATGAGTAAGGTCATGCCTCATCAAAGTGGGGAGGTCCTTCAGAAGTCGGTCTACCTTCGCATTTGCATGTTGAGCTAAGAGACCTAGCCTCGAAAGGGCTGGTAGTGCGGCAGAAGGCAGGACAATAGTGTCCTGAGAGGTGGGTTGTGGAGTGGCAGTGGATGCCACTATGGTCGAAGGAGAAATAGGTGGTTGGGAGTCTGATATATCTGTATCAGCAGGAATCTGGATCTGAGCCTCTAGAAGAGCAGTAGTTACCTATGGCACTGCGTCACTGATGAGCGTGATATCAATATCCTTCAGCGCTTTCCCAATCTTGTCATGGTGTGGCAGTAAAGGGACTTCCACAGCCCTACAGAGGGTTGTGATCAAGCATGGGAATGGAAGTAACGTGACTGTCTGGTTGGCGCGGACCCCTAACTCTCGGAAGATAATGTCACCCACATCAATCTTGATCCCAGTCATGATGCATGCAATGAGCAGAGCTTTCTCAATGCTTATGTCAGATCATTCTGGGACGGTATCACGAGAGGTAACAAAGCTGAGCCAGAATCTACCCTCTCGTGTAAGATCTTCCTTGAATATTTTATACAGAGGGCAAGTAAGGGTCCCCTTTGGGATCACTAAGGCAATCCAGGCACGCTCACCATCTCTGTTGGCCCATTTGGCCTCATATTCAGCTGTGCCCGGACTCTAGCTTCTAAAATACAAATCATTTATCATGCCCTTGCCACAAAGCACCGACTTCCCCCGAACCATGAACGATTCACAGAAGATTTTGTTGCGCTTGTGATGAGCTGTTCTGGAGGCCCTGTAGGATGCATAGAACTCTCGCACCATTGTTTCATTGAAATCATCAGGCATCTCAGTGAAGCATTCCCAGTTTCTATCTTTGATATTCTCCATTATGTGAGGGTATTTCTCCTGTAGTCCGTTTAGACTCCACTGTTTCTCTTCAAGGATTTTTCGTTTCGTGAGCCCTTCTTTATACAGACTGCTAGAGCCTATGACCTCAAAACGGAGCTGGAAATCATCTCCTCTTTTTCTTCTTTCCTCAACCTGCAGGTCGACTGAGGGCAAGGTCTCCTCCTCATCAGACTGGAAGGATGTTGAGCAACAGGTCGGGATGGTTCTTGTCGTGAACGTTTGGCTTGTTGTGCTAGATAGCCGGATGAGGCCCTCTTTTTACCAGCAATAGATTTCTTCGTCGCCATATCTGTAAAGAAACAAAGTGTGAGCGACATAGCAGACATCAAAGGAAATTGTTACAAAGAAAGTCAAATATGCGACTATGCGGACCGCAAACCTGTCGAAAAAATGCCAGTATGCAAGAAAGGAACCAATTATACGATGGGTTATGCGATCATATATCCATTATGCAGTTCACAAAACTGGGCACTAGAAAAGATCATAACACTATGGGATCGCAAAACCCACCGCATAGATGGATATGCGATCGCAGATCTACCGCAAACAACATGCCATGTCTGGCCAGAGGCTGTCTGGGTATGCAGTGGCTTTGCGGTTCGCATATCGTTTATGCGATCGCAAAGCTGCCGCATTTTGTCATCTCCCTCAGGTCACCTAGGGTTTCATATGCAGCAATGATGCGGATCGCAAATCAATTATGCGATCCGCAAAAGTCATCTTCCTCAAGGCTTCATTCTATATTGAACAATGGTGACCCTGATTTCACTACCTAGCAGCACAGACTTAACCAATATTCAAGAACCCCCCCATTACGAGCAGATAATGAAAAGAAAAAATAAGGAAAAAATAATAGACACGGATGAAAACAACCAAAACATGATACATACAACAAAATTAAAACTATCAATTCACAGAGATGAAGTTGGGAAGGAAGACATACCAGAACTGGATGAATGAGAGATGATAAAGGAGATGATTTCACCAATTGGAATCTTTGTTCACTCTTTCACATTCAAACTAGCCGATTTCCCCTCTTTTTTTTTGCGAATGTAATGTTTTAGTGTTGGTGTGCATATGGTGGAATTGTGCGAAGGGGGTAGGAATATACTTACCTGTGAAAATGCGGTGGGTAAGTTCACCGCACAACACATTATGCGACCGCATAAGTGTTATGCGGTGATATCAACTCAGGTGTCTCAACTTCCTCAATGCGGTGCACCTATGTGATCGCATAAGTAGTATGCGGTCTGCAAAGTGCACATCCTCACAGCATTTCTGCCATCAACTTTTGCTAAACACACTGCGCAGGTTTGCAACCACTATGCGGTCCGCATAGTCAAAATGCGACCGCATATGTGTAGCAAACTTCCCATGGTGAGTTTTCTTCCCTTTTACTCGCAATTTTACCCTGTTTTATGACCTTTTTGAATCACCTGCACTCTAACATACACTTTAATTTTCTTAACTTAATCCGTCTAAAAAAATTTAAAATTTAAATGGTAAACTAATAAAAATAAATAAAAATGTTACCACTCCCATGAAGCGCTTGATTTAATGCCATGGCACGATGAAGTTGTCCTTTCTTTGGGTTCACTCATTGGTCGGGCATGGACCATCTTCGAGAGCCAACTGTTCCACCAAGTATTTTTCTCCATCTGTTCCCAAGTAGTGCTTGAATCGCTAGCCATTGTCTTTGAAGGTTTGGAGCCCATCCTCCGATTCTAATTCCATAGCTCCAAAAGGGGATACATCTACCACCTTGAACGGGTCGGACCACTTTGATTTTAGCTTGCCCGGAAACAATTTGAGCCTTGAGTTGAAGAGCAAAACCAAGTCACCTGACTTGAACTCCCTTTTCAAGATTTTTTTGTCGTGGAAGAACTTCATCCTTTCTTTGTACACAACTACACTTTCATATGCATGGAAGCGGAATTCCTCCATTTCATTGAGTTGTGTTAACCTCAAATTTACAGCTTCAGCCCAGTCCAAGTTCAACCTTTTTAAAGCCCACATGGCTTTGTGCTCCAGTTCTACGGGTAGATGACAAGCCTTGCCGAAGACTAACCGGTAGGGAGAAGTGCCAATAGGGGTTTTGTACGCCGTGCAGTATGCCCACAATGCGTCATCTAGCTTCCTTGACCAGTCGGTCTTGTTAGCATTAACAGTCTTTTCTAGAATATTATTTATCTCCCGGTTGGAAACTTCAAATTGGCCACTTGATTGGGGATGATAAGGTGTGGCCACCTTATGCTTGACTCCATATTTCTCTAGTAGCCCCGTGAAAGACTTGTTACAGAAGTGAGACCCACCATCACTAAGAATGGCTCTAGGAGTGTCAATCCGCGTGAATATATTTTTCTTTAAGAATGCGGTTACACTCCTTGCCTCATTGTTTGGTAGGGAAATTGCTTCAACCCATTTGGACACATAGTACACAACCACAAAGATGTATTTCATACCACATGAGCTTACAAAGGGGACCATAAAGTCAATTCCCCACACATCAAAGATCTCGACCTCCATCACAAAGTGCATTAGCATTTCATGCCTTTTAGAGATTGATCCCTTACTCTGACATTTGTCACAAGCCTTGACCATTTGATTGGCATCATGATAAATCGACGGCCAATAATAGCCACATTCAAGTACCTTTGCCGCCGTTCAATTACCCCCATGATGACCCCCAATAGGTGAGTCATGGAATGCCTTTAGAACTGGCATCATCTCCTCTTCTGGAACACACCTCCTAATGATGTTATCAGCACAAATGCGGAACAAGAATGGTTCTTCCCAATAATATTGCCGACACTCTCTCAAAAACGTCTTCTTTTGGTAAGCTTCCAGTACATCTGGAATGAGGTCACTAACCAAGTAGTTATCAATATTGGCGTACCAAGGAGTAGATGAAGAAGAAAATGCCAAAATATGCTCATCAGGGAAGGCATCATTGATGTCAAGATTTTCCTTTAGTCGCCCGTCTTCCTCGAGCCTAGAGAGATGATCCGCCACTTAGTTTTTTGTGCCCTTTTGGTCCTTGACCTCAAAGTCAAATTCTTGCAATAAGAGGACCCACCGAATTAACCTAGGTTCGGCATCTTTCTTTGCCATGAGATAGCGAAGAGCGGCATGATCGGTGTAGACCAACAAATAAGCTCGAAACTTTTCAAAAGCATATACAATGGAAATAAGCTTTTGCTCTGTCACAGTATAGTTCACTTGCACACCATTGAGTGTCTTGCTTGCATAATAAATGGGATGAATAACCTTGTTATTCCGTTGACCCAGAACTGCTCCAATAGCTACACCACTGGCGTCACACATGCGCTCGAATGGAAGAGACCAATCTGGTGTGACAATAATGAGTGTCGTGGTGAGCTTCTCTTTTAGCTCCTCAAATGCCTTAAGGCACATTTCATCAAACACAAACTTGGCGTCTTTTTCAAGGATCTTACACATAGGATTTGAAATTTGGGAGAAGTCATTGATAAAATGCCGATAAAATCCGGCATGCCCTAAAAAGCTTCGGACACATTTTACCGGTGTTGGTGGAGGAAGTTTGGAAATGATTTCAATTTTTTCTAGATCAACCTCTATGCCATTTTTGAAATTTTGTGCCCCAAGACAATGCCTTCGTCCACCATGAAGTGGAATTTCTCCCAGTTAAGCACAAGGTTGGTCTCCGCACATCGCTTGAGAACTTGTCTAAGATTGTCAAGACAATGCTCAAAAGAATCACCTACCACCGAAAATTCATCCATGAAAACCTCTAGGAAATCCTCCACCATGTCTGAGAAGATGTACATCATGCATCTTTGAAAGGTAGCCGGAGCGTTGCATAAACCAAACGGCATCCGGCTAAAGGCAAAATTTCCATACGGGCAAGTGAATGTTGTCTTTTATTGGTCCTCCAATGCTATATTGATTTGGCTGTAGCCGGAATACCCATCAAGGAAGCAATAGAATGATCTTCCCGCTAGCCGATCAAGCATTTGGTCAATAAGAGGCATAGGGAAATGATCTTTGCATGTGGCACTGTTGAGCTTCCGATAGTCCATGCATATTCTCCACCCGGTGACCGTCCGTGTAGGGATAAGCTCATTCTTTTCATTGTGAATTACTGTCATGCCTCCCTTCTTTGGTACACATTGCACCGGACTCACCCACGAACAATCCATAATGGGGTAGACAACCTCGGCATCCAACCACTTGATTATCTCTTTCTTGACCACCTCTTGCATCGATGGATTCAATCTCCTTTGGTGTTCAACACTCGGCTTGCTTCCTTCCTCCAATTGGATTTTATGCTCACAAATTCCGGTGGGAATCCCTATGATGTCCGCTATTGTCCATCCAATTGCTTGTCGGTGTTCCCGTAAGACATTCAATAATTTTCCTACCTGCACATCATCCAACAAAGAGGAAACGATTACGGGTAAAGTATCATTAGAGCCAAGAAATTTGTAACTCAAATGTGATGGAAGTGGCTTGAGCTCAAGTTGTGGTGGCTCAATGATGGGCTTTGCGGGAGGAGTGGCTCTATTCTCTAAGTCAAGAGAGATCTTCTTTGGTGCATAAGATCCACGTCCTTCCAATGCATTCACGGCTTCTACATACCCCTCCATGCCTTCTCCATCAAAATTTACCAAGATTTCCGCCAAGGCCTCACCAAGGCACTCTTCCTCCATCTTCATGTCACTAGCATCCTCGACCTCATTAACAACATCTATTACCGAGATCCCTTCATATGCATTCGGCAACTTCAAACCCTTACTAGCTTGGAAAGGGACTTCCTCATCATTCACTCGGAATTTGATTTCATTTCGTTCCGAGTCCATCAAAGCTCTTCCCGTGGCAAGGAATGGTCTTTCCAATATGATAGGAATTTCCTTGTCAACCGCACAATCAAGGATAACAAAGTCGTCCGGGAGAAGGAACTTTCCCACTTTCACTAAGACATCATCAACAATACCCACGGGTCTCTTGATTGAACGGTCGGCCATTTGCAATCTCATACTTGTAGGTCTTGGCAACCCCAATCCCCCTTGCTTGCAAATAGAAAGAGGCATCAAATTTATGCTAGCACCATTATCACAAAGTGCCCTTGCAAAATCTCTCAACCCGATAGTGCATGGGATGGTGAATGCTCCCGGGTCTTCCTTCTTATCAACGGTTGTCGTGGAAATAATAGCACTTACCCGGTGAGTCATACTCACCACTTCATTCTTGGTAGATCTCTTCTTGGTCATCAAGTCTTTTAAGTATTTGGCAAATCCCGACATCTCTTGGAAAGCCTCCAAGAAAGGGATATTTACCGACAATTGCTTCAAATATCATAGAACTCATCGAACTTACCATCATCTACCCTTCTTGCAAAAAAGCCTTTGAGGGAATGGAGGAGTAGGTCGAGGAATCGGTGGAGGAGCTTTTGGGGTCTCCTTTACCTTTTCCTTAACCTCTTCATGCTTTTCTTTTTGGATTTTTACCTCTTGGGAGGGATTCTCACTTTCAACAACAATCGGCACTTCAACTTGTGCCCCAACTTCTTTCTCAAGATCATCTACCTCAACTACTTGTTCACTCTCATCTTGAAGGACTTTCCCGCTTCTAGTCTTAATAGCCATGCAATGAGAGGATGAACCGCTCACATTCCCTTTTGGGTTGATAATTGTATCACTTGGAAGAGTACCTTCTATCTTGGGATTTTGTTATCTTGACAAGTCTCGCATTTGCATCTCAAGCTTTTGTATTGAGGCGGTATGTGACCCCACGATTTCGGACATGTTCTTCAGTGTAGCGTCACCTCTCTCTTGATTTTTCAAGATCTTTTCAATCATCCCTTCTAACTTGGATTCATTTGAAGGACCCTCCTTGTAATATTGCCCCTTCGGTGGAACATAGGGGTTGGAGCTCCGGTTGGCATAATTGCTATTGTTGTTGTTCCAATTACCTTGACTTGATCCACCTTGGTCATTGCACCAATTTTGTTGGCCTTGACCTTGCAGGTTTGGCCTCCATTGATTTTGTTGGTGATACCCTCCTTGAGAATTATGAACATAGTTGGCTTCTTCAAACTCTTGATTTCCCATCGGTTGCATGTCTTCCACAACATTTACCTTCTTCCTTTGACTCTTCGTGAACATATTTGTCAACACATAAATGTTGATGGAAAGACCGGCAATCAATTGGTCTCTTTCTTGATTTTCTTTGATCATGTTGGTAAGAGAGGGAGTACCATACAAAATTCCACCACTAGCATCTTCGGAGTGCCATGCTTGATTGTGTTTGGCCATTTTATCCAGAATTTGTGTAATCCGGGTGAATGATTTGTCCATGAAAGATCTGTCTGCTGTATTTTTTGCTATAGACTGGGACAATGGATCCAAACCCATGTAGAACTTATCCATCAGAATAGCATCCAAAAAACCATGGTCCGGTGACCTCACTAAGTATAACTTGAATCGGTCCCACGCTTCATGTAAGTGTTCTCCTGGTATTTGTTTGAAGAAGAAGATTTTATCTCTAAGCTCAGACTTCTTGCTCTGAGGGAACCACTTGGACAAGAAGTCACGGACAAGCTCGGGCCAAGAAGTGATAGATTGAGGAGGTAGATTTTGAATCCACTTTCTCGCTTCTCTAGTCAATGAGTATTTGAATACTCATAATCTCAAGGCGTCGTCTGTTACATTGTTCTGTTTATGCATGGCGCAAACACCCAAGAAGTTCCTAAGGTGTTGTGTTGGATCATCATCAGTAGAGTTTCTGAATAATCCTTATGCTTTAAGCATTAGGATTAAACCGTGTTCTATTTTGAATGTAGCAGCTTCAACCCGAGGAGGAAGGATAGCGTTGGTATCATAAAGATATTCCTCAATGTCCGCAAAGGGATTCTCATCTTCATCATAATCGGTCATTCTCACCTATCACACCAAGCAGGGCAAGCAAAATATGATGGAATAGAAAAGATGTAAAGTAAAGTGCACACTAGTTAGTAATTTCAAAACCGTATTCCCCGGCAACGGCGCCAAAATTTGATACGCTCAAATTACACCTTAAAATAATGTAAAGCGATCGATGTCAAATATAGTAACCCAACGAGGTTGGGGTCGAATCCCACAGGGAATAGGCGTGAAAAGTTTACTTGAATAGTGTGAATCTTAACTTAAATCGTATTTCTATTCTGTTAGAGTAACAAGAGTATGGTAGTAGATTGGATTGTAATTTTGTGAGTGCAACCTTTCAAGTGCCAATTCATTTTGGAGGCTATTCTCCAAAATCTCTTCCAAATAATTTTGCTCTTTGTTTCCTTCTTCAAGTAAGCACTCCAACATGAGCTTGAACTCTCCACTTTGGCCATGCTCAATTTCCTCCACTTCCTCATCCCTAAAATTTTCGTCACAGAAAGTAGAATCATCATAGCGGGGGATTGGGGAAGGAACGGACAAATGAGCACAATCATACCAATGACCATTTTGGCAACCACACCTATCACCAATACTCAAATCATGGGTTTGAGATTGTGCGCACAACCCATCCCCGGGAGAATCTAAACAATGTTGCCACGAGTGTGGTCCTCCACAATAAGGACAAGGGTCATCAAAGTATGAACAACTACCATCCGACCAATCTTCATTATATGATGCCATTTTTTTATTTTTATCAAAAATTAAGAAAATAAACAAGAAACAAACAAGAAAAATATACCAAGGTAAGAAAAATAATTACACAAATATTCACAAGTTTGGACCAAAGCGCTTATGCTTATTTCTCAAACAACCTAAATTACGTCAATTGTTCCCCGGCAACGGCGACAAAATTTGATATGCTCAAATTACACCTTAAAATAGTGTAAGCGGTCGCTTGTCAAATATAATAACCCAACTAGGTTAGGGTCGAATCCCACAGAGAACATTATGTAGGCGATTAGGAATGTAAGAGAATTATCACTTATCGCGCAATGCCAAACACTTAGAATTTGGTTTAGGAAATATTTATACCTAAATGCGAAAATGTAAACTAACCTAAAAAGCAAGTAAAATGATCAATGCCTACAAGTATAGACGCATCGGGAATTACACTCAATTAACGATCCAATGTATTTCACGATTTTACAAATATGATCGAGTTTATATTAATTAGCCACGGATAATAATTCTTAATTAACTTTTTCCAAAGACTAACAAGACTTGCTAATTGAATTATTCCTAATCCAGTTAAGAGGTTAAGCACACCTGGATATGGCTACAAGTAGTTCAATCCTATTCCTAGGCAGAATCTATAAAATGAGGGTTAAAACCTCAAGTTCTTGTTAATTAATCTTTCCCAACCCCAAATTATCTTTTCCAAAATTAACTCGGAGTTAATGGGTGAGTCCTAGGGTTAGCTAATCTCTTTGGAAACATTAAAGAACAAGAATAATTAAAGAAACAATAACTCACTTTATAAAAGAATAAAAATCATTCAATACATAAGCACAACAAGGTATTTAATCCATACTTTAAACATGAATATTTCCATAAACAAGAATTAGTGTTGGAAATAAATACTACAGACTTAAATATTCAATACAAAGAAAGGAAATGAAGAAATAAACATAAATGGGTAAGAAATCCTTAACCACAAGCTTGAAATCTTCAAAACCCAAGTGTGTGTGCAAACCCTAGCTTCCAAAACTTGTTCTCCTCTTGTGTCTCTACTGAAAATAAGCCAAAAGATGTCTAAAGATACCGAAAATGTCTGCTAGGTCGTGTATTAAAATGGTTTGGGGTCAAAATCTTGAAATGTCAAAACTGCCCAGATTTCACCCAGATCTAATGCATCGCGATCGCGTGACAACAATCGCGATCGCGTGACAACAATCGCGATCGCGTAGAGTAGTGTTCAAGACATCTGTGATCGCAGCCAAGAGTTTGCGTTTGCGTAGAGCATCCCAGGGGCGGTGATCAATTTCTTCATCGCGTTCAAAGCAAAAGCTTTGCGATCGTGATTCTCATTTTTATAGACTTCTGCGATCGCGATCCAATCCTTGCAATCGCGAAGAGTATCAGGCATCAGTCATTTTTCATCATTTTTGCATATCTTGACTTGATTTCTTCCGTTTCTTCTCCAAATCATATTATACCTAAAATATACCAATAAACCTCTGAAAAAGCTTTAGTTTTTCATCGAAGTCATGCAAAAGCTTAAGTATTAAGAGGAGATAAGTTGGTAAAATACCAACTTATCAACATCACCCTTCATGCATTAAAACTCAATCACAATATCACGCACGTCATCACCCTTTGTGCTTTTACTCTCAATAATACGGCACGGCATCACCCTTCGTGCTTTTACTCTCAATAATACGACACGACATCACCCTTCGTGCATTAGCACGCAATCAAAATATCACGCACGACATCATCCTTCGTGCTTTTACTCTCAATAATATGGCACGACATCACCCTTCGTGCTTTTAATTTCAATAATATGGCACAACATCAACCTTCGTGCTTTGCACTCTTTCCTCACATGATAATGAATATAGACAATGGCACGGCATCACCCTTCGTGCTTTACACTCTTTCTCACCCAAACAAATGAAATGGTAGCATTCAGACAAGGGAATCAACAGCATAAACAACAATAGAAATCATATTGTCCCAACAAGGAATCAACAATGAAAACAATATCATCAGCAACATGAACAATAATAGAAACCATATTGTCCCGGCAAGGGAGTCAACAATGGAAACAATATCATCAATAGCATGAACAATAATAAAAACCATACTGTCCCAGCAAGGGATTCAACAATTGAAACAATATCATCCCGGCAAGGGAAACAGCTATAACCAATCTTGCTTAATTTATTAGCTTCACGAAATAAATCCCAATTTGAACCAATGCTCCGCAATAGGAAATGCCAAGAAAATACCATCAACATGTATAATCATCAAGATAGGCCTAAGTAGTGCTTAATGAAAGATCATATCAATCATAATATACGACCTACGGGCATGCTTGATACCAACATATAATACTCCAATTACTGCTAAACAATTATAGGGCGAGGTAATACAAATTTTAGCTAAGTAGGCAATTTATGAAGAAAAATATAGCATGATGATAAAAGAGGTAAAATCTCCAGTCAAGTCAATTAAGATCAAGTAAAAAACAAAGGAAATCTAAAAGCAGGTAATTCTAATTTAAGCATGAAGAGATGAAACTAGCAATTAGGAACTCAGTCATAGCAATTACAACTTCATACACAGGGGATATAAGGACCTAAGAATCCTAAAAGGCCGACCTTCTACAAATAAGTCCGAGTACGCACTCGTCACCTCGCGTACGCGGACTACAATCAACATAGAAGACTCAAATCTTAAGGGGTAGTTCCCCACCACAAGGTTAGGCAAGATACTTACCTCGAAAACGACAACCCGGTACTCTAAAATGGACTTCTCAGGCAAAAAGACTTCCGAACAGCTCAAAATTAACTAGAAAAACTTCAAAACACAAATAAAACTTGTAAGGAACNCCCCCCCCCCCCCCCTCCCGGGACCGCACCTCGGAACCTGTCAAATTTTATAAAATTTGAATACCCATTCCGATACAAGTTCAACCATACAAAATTTATCAAATTCCGATACCATTTGGTCCCTCAAATCACGATTTTTCATTTTAGAAATTTTCTTTCAAAACCAACCTTTCTCTCAACTCAAAACACAGCTTAAATGATAAGAAAAAATATAAAATCATGGAACATATATAATTCTAGGTGAAGAACACTTACCCACTCGATTAGCTTGAAAATCCCCAAAAATCGCTCCCAAATTCGAAGTCCAAAGCTCAAAATGTGAAGAAAATGGCTAACCCTCGCTTATAAGAATCTGCCCAGGACATCCGCACCTGCGACAACTTAGCCGCATCTGCGCAATCACAGGTGCACGATGCAAACCGCACCTGCGCTCCTTCACGCTCCTGCGCCCCAGAAACCGCTTCTGCAGGGACCGCACATGCGCTCCTTCTCGCTCCTACGCCCCAGAAACCACTTCTGCAAGGACCGCACGTGCGCCCCAATGTTTCGCACTTGCGGAGGTTACCCAGTCCGCTTATTCTCGCACCTGCGTGATCTTTTCTGCACCTGCTAAGCTCGCATCTGCGGTTCCCTATCCGCAGGTGCGGCCACACCCGAACAGCAGCACCAGCTGCATTTCCAAACTTCATACTTCCCGTTAACCATCCTAAACCATCCTGAGCCCCTCGAGACCACAACCAATTACACCAACAGGTCACATATCAATACATGAACTTAGTCGAACCTTTGGAACACCCAAAATAATATCAAAAAACTGGATAAATCTCATATTCAAGCCTAAGAATTTCTAAACTTCTAAAATTCGCCAACAATGCCGAAACCAGCCAAACCACGTCTGAATGACCTGAAATTTTGCACACACGTAACAAATGATGCTACAGACCTATCCCAACTTCTGGAATTCCATTCCGACCCCGATATCCCAAAAAGTCAACTGTGGTCAAACTTCTCCATTTTCCAACTTTCATCGATTTACATCAAATTACTCTACGGGCCTCCAAAATCAATTCTGGATGCACGCCTAAGTCTTAAATCACCATACGAAGTTGTTGACATCACTCAAAACTCATTCCGAGGCCGTTTACACAAAAGTCAAACCTCCGGTCAACTTCCATCGCTTGAGCTTCCAAAACTGAAATTTTCCTTCCAATTTGACTCCGGATCATCCGGTAACTGAATCCAACCATGCACGCAGGTCGATATACACAATGTGAAGTTGTTCAAGACCTTACGCCACCGTACAGAGCTTAAATTTTCAAAACAACCGGTCAGGTCGTTACATCCCCCCCTCTTAAAAACAACGTTCGTCCTCGAACGTGCCAAGATTCACCTCAAACTCTAATATTTCTGTTGCTTGGTTTGTCTTTCTTTAAGGACAAAATGGTCATTCAGATTTTAAAGAGCACTTTAATAAACTAACTTCACCTAAAAATATTCATGTTTATAATATAGTATGATTTAATATATTTCGATATGATCATTTGAAAAAATAGTTTTTATAATTATGTAATTATACTTGTACAATTGACATTGATAAGTACAATGTAATTAAGTTCTGACAAAGAAACAAATTAGTGAAATTACTATACAATATAGTCATATGGTGTGTACTTACTATCATAGTAATCATAATTACACATAACTTTCTAAACGGACCTTAATTGTAATTATTTGTATCAAAAGGAAATATGGGTGACAAGGGACATAGAGTAAATAATTGTAGCAGTTAAGGCTAAATATGGACCAGGTTGGTTTGGTTTTAATGTATCAAAATCAAATTAAACTAACTTTATTGGTTTGAATTGGTTTGGTTTTGTCTGATTTTTCAAAATTTTTATCATATAAATATTATTTCAATTTTACCTTGTTAAAGTTATATATAAAATTTTGATAAGTGAATATGTATTTATTAAAATTTGACAAACATGTGATCTATTAAAATATTCTTATGGGAGATAGTAACACATAGTTATTTTCGTAGTTGTCTAACAATAATTTTTCGCTAACGTACACTTTCAAGGTTAATCGAATTTAGTAATTAATATAAAAATTAATATGATACCTAAGTGATGATATGTTCCATTTAATTTTAAATTATCGAAATACCATTTTCAACTCAAAAAAGATATAATAAATCTTGACATATGAGTATGGAAGAACAAAGAGATGATTAACGCATTTCAATAACACTTAAATTATTTAAAATAAATATAAATAGATACAGTTGATAGTTCTACTAAATATTACATTCCTTGGCGAAGATCCCAAATATTTCTACATATTTTAAAAGAAAATTTAATATAAAAGTTATATATTTATATGTCGGTTTGGTTCAAAAAAAATTTAATCAATAACAAACAAATTAAATTAAACCTAATCGAGAATTTTTTTATAATTTTTCGATTTGAACACAAAAAGTGTATTTCTGGTCTACGCTACTACTATTATGGAGTACTAGAATATGCTACTGTCTTTCCAGTTTCTCACAGCGCAGTGCTCTGCTACGACAAGCCGCCTGGAATTTTCCTTAAGTGATACATTGCTATACAAACCAACGTGGCGGACAAATAAGTAGGTTTCACATTCTATGCATATTCAGAATAATAATAAATAAATACTCCAAATTTTCAACTGACTTGCCCCTGTTTTTTGATGTTATTACGGCAATTGCCATCACACAATTTGGTGAATAAAGAGAACTTTAGAGGCACAAATTGTGAAGATTATCATGATTTGATGGGCCCCACTTCAATCTGTCATTTCACATTATCATTTGCAATTTAGATTTAAACGTCTGCACATATAAGAATTTAAGCTAATCAATAACCGGCCCCACTAAATTTTCTCTCTCTTATTAAAAGCCTCCACAATCCATTTGTGGTGTTTTTGGACAAATATGATTTAAATGCGCGTAAAAAAAAAAGTAACATATATATATATATATATATATATATAATGCCAATGTAAACGGCGTGATGCAGGACTGACAAGACAGTTAAACATAGCGATGTATATATGTATAGTGCAATTATATACTACACTATATCTGTTTAAATAGCGTACCCTCCTTCTTCCTCACATTCAAACTAGAGACGAGACCCCCCCCCCTCCCAAATTTCCTTATAAAAAAATTATAGTGAACCCTACCCGTTACACAAAAAGATAAGATTGCAGGTCCCACATCCTAGCCAAGCCTTCTATTGTTGTGGTATCCTCGTTTCGGGCTCAAATCTTCAATTCACCGACTTTTCGAAAAACATAAATCGAGGTATTCCGATTTAGTTTATGTAGAAACTCGTATAATAATGCGTATTAGTTGTTTTGAATGTGTTTCCATGTTGTTTTGTATTTTTTTTGCGATTACACTAGTATGTTATTTTTATCCGGATTAAGATATTAGTGTTCTACAAAAATATGTAAAAATTGAGAAATCATTATTTTTTGTATAAAAATATTAATAAATTTCATTTACTGTTTTATATGTATTTTCGTGAATGTTTTGTGATTAAAATGTATTTATTTTTTTTACTTAGTTTAGATTATTTATTTGCTTAAAGACTGTGTCATTTTAGCATAGTAAAATGTAGAGCCTTTTACAACTTGTTTGGATGGTTATTACGTATCGTTTCATAATGTATTATATTGTATTGTATTGTACTGTATCGTTTGATAAATACAATGTTTCGATAGATTTTGTTGTTTGCCATCATTTTATGATATAATGCACCAGCAATACGAAGAATAAACTTGTAATATTATTAAAAAAAACTATGATACATGGTAAAATTATTATATAAAAAGGTAGGGTAAATGATAAAATAAAATTATTTAATAACAATGAGGGTGAGAATGAGAGAAAAAGACAAGGTAACGAAGCGACCACACCAAATCGTTCGTTACATAAAGTGGTACATTTCGTTGTTATGTAACGACGGATTTAACGATACGATATAATAAAATTTAAGTAACAATCAAAACAAATATCGTATTTAAAGTAACAATACGATACAATACAATGAGTAACAACCATCCAAACAAGCTGTTAGGGTAGTAAAATGTAGAGTCTTTTAGGCGTAGAATCCTTGTAGTTTAAGTATCTCTTATACTGATATATCAAACACAAACTCTGTACAATTTACAAAAATTAAATATGTAATTTACAAAACAAACATACAAAATTATGAAATATTAAAATTGACACACATAAGAATTCAGGATAGCTTGGTGCTACTGGGCCTCAAATATCGAGTCTGGAACCCATAGGTATATACTTTGTTCAATTAAATATGATAAAAAATAATTATTTAATTTACAGATCAAACATACAAAATTACAAAAATAATAAAATTGACACATACAAGAAATCAGGATAGCTTGGTGCTACCGGGCCTCAAATATCGAGCCTGGAACCCATAGATATATACTCTGTCCAATTCAATATGATTAAAATAATTATTTAATTTACAGATCAAACATACAATTAATATTGTTTAATTTACAGTAGACGACATGGACGACAGTCTATGCATCCCGGACCTGTCTTCGATGAGCTATTGGTGTTATAGGGCGATCAAAAGTCCGCCTACATATGGGAGGGATAGCTACTGGCCCAGACTCTCCAAACTAGGATCCTGATTATTTAATTGTTCATTATACTGTTTCTGCCTATTTGCCTTTAACTCTGGCGATTAATTGCTAATTGATTTTACTTACCTAAATTAGGGCTTGAAACTAGCCTTTCCTTTAGTATTGGTGTTTTATTCGACTTACCTATTCTTACCTTATTTGGACCAGTATTTGATTGTTAACTTGGCCTACTATCCTAAACAATACTGGCCTGATTTTATGTTCTGATTGTTGAAGCCGACTTCTAATTGATTCTGGAATTATTTCTTACCTTATTTAATCTAGTACTTGACCACTGATTGATTCCATATAATGTTTTCCTTAAATTAAGTGGTACTAGCCTGATTTTATGTTATTTTGTCCTGTTAGTTGATTTATGCCGACTCTAATTGATTGTTAATTTATTCTCATACCTTATTTGTGTAGGACTAATTCATTACCTTATTTGTCTACTTCATTGAGTGCTATTTAAACCCCCTCCTCACTCTCTTTAGAACAACTCTACAACTCTCGAACTCTCCTATTCTCACAAAAACTTAAGCTCTCTTTGTTCTCTTGTTCTGATTTCTGCACAAAGTGGCTATTATTTGGCCGGCTGAAAGCCAAGGCCAAATTCTCTGGGACTTAACTTTTATTGCATTCTTACTTGCTTTCTTCTCAACTGGTATGCCCTAACTCTTGCTATTCTGTTCTTTATGCTTTATCCGACTAGTCTATTTCAATCATCAGCATAATTCTGTATTTATATGATTATATGTTAACTTAAGACTAAGTTACTTCAAAATAATGTGAACCCTTTCCTAAGTTAGTTTTAATGTTCAGTCATGTTTCTTGTTCGAAACTCTGCCAGATACTGTAAGCATGTAACCCAAAATATGTTTGTGGTTTAATTCATAGGTCCTGTCTGTTTCTGTCTCTATGTTTAAGCCGTGATTGTTTTTAATACTACCATGAGTATTAGATATCATCCTGTTTGACTATGTGCTGAACATGAACTTTGTTTGCTTCCTGGTGCAGTCAGCCTGCAACTCTATGTTCTGAACTTTCCTTTTTCTGAAAATTGAACGATTTTAAAACCTGCCCCTACCCTTTATGCACTGATTTTCAAACTCCTACTCTTAGTCATTTAGGTTCCCACCACCCCCAGTGTAAGCACTGCCTGGGGTCCTTGAGACTCCTTTGAACTCTGACATATTGGGGATGGTCTTCAAACCTTTTATGAGTTATCTTTCTGAATGTGGTTCTGGTGTGAGCATTGCCCGGGGTCCCTGAGGTCCTTGGGAACTTTGACACACTGGAAGCTTGATTTTAATGTACCATGGATGGACCACTACTATGCTCCCAAGTTGTTATGTTTGAATGCTTGGTTCCCAGGTTTAGATTGGCCTATGAAGGCTCCCTATAGTGTAATTGTTACTATTATGTAACTCATTCAATACTCTGGAGGGGGGGGGGGTTCTTATATATTTGTTAAAACTGAGTAGAAATCGTGCTTATAGGATTTAGTTAGGTTGATTGAATCATGTGAGTGCTATATGTGAGCATGCGATTTTTACTCGCGATATCGTCCTATAAAAATCTCAAAAAATCAATTGATTTTATGAATTTTTGTTGATTTTCAGTGAATAATCGTGAAAGATTTGTATTTTTTGGCATATTCATAATTCATCTGTTAAAATTACTAAAATGCATCGCTATTATCAAAGAATTACGAACTTATAATTTGTAATTAATTGATTTAAAAATGGATGAATAGTAGTCATTTGATGTAATGTAGTTTTTAACAACTAATTACTAAAATTAATCATTTTTTATCCAATAAATCACATATTTAATTAGGAGTATAAAATTAATCATTTTATCCTTAATTAATCCATGAAGCAAGGTCAAAATTAGTTGTTACATTTTAATTTAATTAGAATCAGTATTAATTAAATTAAGGATTTTTTTAAGCTTAAGATGTTTAAAAAATTCAGACCTAGGCCAAAAGAACCCAGGCCCAAACCCAATCCCTATACACTCAAACAACCCAGGCCCAAACCCCCTTACCCGGCCTGCCCCAGCACCCCTCCAAACGACCCCGTTTAGTTTAGTTAATTAAATCTTGGCCATTGATCGAAATAGATCAGACGGCCAGGAACTCACCCCCCCTCTAATATATAACTGTCCAAACGACCCTCCCCCCCACCCTCATTTCCATCAGAAACCTAACCCTCCAAACCCTAGTCGCCTCCCCTCCCTCTCATCTCTCTCCCTAAACAACCCTAGCCGCCACCCTCCGCCTGCCGAAAATCGCCTCCGACGGAGGAGCATCACCCAATCCAGACCCAAATCCCTACCAGACAATCACCATCATCCCCTCTATCACCTCCCGTTGCTAGTTTACCTAAAAAAAACCAATCAATTTGCGTCAATTTCAGATCTAAGAATCTGAAAACCCGAAAATTACTCCCCAGCGGACTTAAAGACACTCAATGGCTCAGACCTTCATGGGTCGATTGCTCTTGACTAGGGAAATCGATTCATGAGGGTTTGATTCAATTTCAAACCCTACCGGGGTCCGGCCAAGGTCCGGCAACTTCCTTTTCCCGGCCAAACCCATCAAGGGGTATTTTCCCCACTTTTTCCTCTTCTTCTGTTTGTTTCTTCTCTTGTGGTTATTTGTTTATCCCATTTTACTGAAATTATGAACATGGTTGTATAATCACCCTGTCTTAGGCTGTTTTTTTTTCTTGTTCTATTACTACCCGTGTTTGTTAAGTCATATTTCTTTGTTGATTAATCTAGGTTCTTTTAGCAATCATGTGTTTGTTCTTGTCTCGTGTGTTTGACTCCACACAAAAGTGTAATTGTGTTTTCATTATGAGAGTCTTGATGAATCAATTTAGGAAGTCTTGTGGTAAATGATTCTAGATTTTATTCTTTTTTAAGACCAAATCTCATGTCAATCATTTCTTTTAGTTTGTTTTAGTAATTTAATTTCTGTCTTTTTCTTTCTCTCCTTTTGTTTTCTTCGTCCATCCTTGCTCATTGTTTGATTGTTACTATCCTACTCTAGATTGACTAAGAAGAATCTAAAATGACAATTCTGTTTAATCTTGATTAGGACAGTGATACCCTATGTTGCGATTTGAATTAGATGATTGAACTGAAACTAAATAATAATTAGAACAGTGTTATCATGTTATTATGATTAGAACTGTGGTCGAGTTTATCTATCTAGATAATAACTAGGGATTGTTTGTGTGCTGATTAAACTGAAATTTGATCTCCGCCTTGCTTTGTTTTGATTGTTGATTCTGTTTAGTGTTAAGTGAATATCAATTTACGATTCCTTCCTAATTATGTCATGCAGAAGAGCTATTAGCTCTTTTAGAATTATTACTAGTTAGTCTGAACCAGTGCAGGGCCATGAATTAACTTAGTTCAAATCCTAAACTCAAGGCTGCCCTAATCAGTGATAACCTCCTAAAATACACTTGTTTAACTAGGTTAACCTAGTCTAATAGTCTCTTGAACAACTAACTAAGTCCTAAAATCTGCCTAAGGTAATTAATTTAGGACTAATTAACTAAAACAAATCATTTAACCTAGGCTTGATAATTAGTTAATTTTCTGACTTTAGGTAAGTGAGTTTGACTTAATTAAACTAAAACAATTAACTTAATTTAAGGAGTCAAAACTAATTGGTTTACTTTAATTAATTGACTTAAACATAAGTAAGTAGTATGAAACTAACGCTAGGCATTTAATTAATTAACTTTTAATTAATTAACTCAACCTTAGTAAAGACCAACTAGTTGTCACCTAAAGGGCATAACTAGTGTCAGTCAACTATAGTTAATTGATAACCCAAGTAAGTAATCATGGTTACCTAATGGTAAATAAAGAGGCTTCAAAGGGGTACATGAGGAAATATATATTAGGAAATAAGAATTTTAAGGGTAAAAGGGTCTTTAATAGGTAAGAATGTTCTAGAAAGGGGGAAGTTGTCCCAAAAATAAGGTTGACAGCTGCCTTATGTACTATTTTCAGCCTTTTGGATTGGGAATATTCCAAAAGGGATCCCATTCCCAAATTTCCTATAAATAGCCCCCCCCCCCCTTTAGACTAAGGACAGATTTTTGGATGCTGAAAATTACCCACACAAAATCCCTGCTCTCATTATCTTCCTGTGCATTCTTTTGCACTCATTCAACTGCTGAAGATATTTCCAAATAAAAAAAAAGAGATCCAAGTAGTTTTTTTTTTCTGATCTTTGAAGAGTAAAAAGTTTCTAGTGTTTGTTTTTTGAGTTCTGGTTTCACTAGGGGTATTCTGTTTTCACATAAATCTCAAGTATTCTACTCGATTTCCTGGGTCTTCATGGGCATTACTGAGTCAATTTCTGGGTGGTAGTTGTTGCTGAAGTTGCTGGTTATTTGCTGTTGATTTATCCTTCTCCTTTGCTGATTTTTGCTATCTTCTACCTGGACCTTTATTTGGTCCAGATCTATTTACCATTTTCTCTTTAGAAGGTATGTAACTATTTAACCTTATTGAAAGCTTGAATCTGAGTTTTATTCTTCTTCTTTGTTGTCTGAACTTTTCTTTTAGCTGTGATTTCTGTTTCTGCGATCTTGATGAGAAAACTTGAAAGTAAAATTGGATGATATGTCGATAGTAAATCTGAATGTGTATTGTACATGCCATCTTTGAACTTTTGAATCAGTCTGTCTATTTTTAAGCTTATGGATTCAAAATGCATTAAGTGTTTCATAGGTGGGACTTGAGTTTTGTGTTTGCATTTAGTAAGGTAAATCGCACCAGGGTAGATGAGTTTGTCCTTTCAATAGTCAAATTCACCCCACAATAGTGCATAAGCAGTAGCATGTCCCTGAAGTTACCTTTGTTAGGGTATAAAATAAGTAGTCAAAGGCCTCCTAGAGTAAGGAATCTGAATCTCTTAAAATGATCAGATTATGTCTCTATAAAAGCCTAAAAAGTCAAAATTGTAGTATAATTGTCAAGAGGAACAAAAGATGAGATCTATTGAGCTGAATCTGACTCTTTTTATGGCCAGATTTAGTCCATAAAAGGTTTGAATATGCTTTGTTCTTCTAAGAGCGTCATTAAGGATTGAATCTAACCTCCTTCATGATTATATTCATCTTTTGACAATCCTCAAATGTATATCCTCAACACTGCCCAAATAGTAAAGTGTTGGACTTATAATCTTAGATTAATGTTAAAAGATGCGCTTATTTGTGTTCCTTATTCATTGAAGAGACTCAGTAAGCAGGTCTCCATATAGCTTTAGATTCAGGTTAATATTGGAATTTTGGGATTAAATTCTGACCCATTCATGGTCAGGTTTACACCAAGAGAATGCATAAATAATTCTGTTTTGCTAGTATAGCTTAGCATAACATCATCAGGTTTAAACTTAGCCTCCTTTCATGGTCCTGTTTGGTCTGGTGGGTGCTCAACACTTAATTAGTTGTGTGTTCTATAGATTACAAAAAGAGGACTCAAATGTACAGCCTCAGAGAGATTCCAGTCGGATCAACTAGTCAGAAGTTGTAACTTTTTTAGTAGAAAAAATGTATCTTTACAGGAGTTAAGACTATGTAATTCATCTATACTTATTCTCTTAGAAGCTTTGTAATATGAAACTGGACTCTATGTTTACTGTATTAGCAACATCTTTTCAATCCCGTATGTATGTACTCATAGGCATAATTATGCCAGATTTGTCTGAGTCCACTGGACTCAAACGAGAACAGTCATGGCTAATTTTAAAAGAACAGTCGGAAGCCATTAACAATACCTTGGTTGAACGTGAAAGGGCTCAAATGTGTAGTTATCTCAAATACTGTTTTGTATGCAAACATAATTGCGAGATTCTATAAGTTGGGATGTTCAGATTAGCAAGATTTAGTTTTTCTTTTTGTGTAAAAATCTGTTTTCTACAGTTTTCCTCACCTAATTGAATTTGTAAGAACAGTTGTTTTAGCCCAGACTGATTTCCGCAAATTTATACAAAACACAAACCGGCTATTCAAAAATGCTTTTTTTTAAAAAAAAAAAAATTCCAGAATTATTACAATGTATAGGAGTCAACGTGTATGAATTATGAAATGAACAGCATGAACTTAAGTTGTTTCTGAAAATTGGCAATAACACTCAGCCGAAAAATATTCTGTTGCAATCATACACGTTAATATTGGCTTTCTTGGGAACATGCTACTTTTGGACCTTAGATATCTTTTATTAATGCATGCCTTAAATTATTGTGCTTAGCTTCATCTTTTGTTACGAAATAGTCAAACTAGGATTGGCCAAAAGGGTTAACTCACGGGCTAAAATATGGCCATAGCCTGAAAAATTTTGTCTCTTAGGCTAAAGTCTTAATCCTAGATAAATTCTCTACATATCTTCTAGGTAGAAAGGAAAAATACCCTTTTGTTTGAAATTCAGTAAGTGATCGAAAATTCTCTCAAATTACCATAACCCACACTCGGGAGTGGCAACTCATCCCGACCCTCAACTCTAAGCAATTAATAAAAATGCACATAACAACTACGGGTACATTTCATGTGACGTGTTTGCCATGTGTTCAAAAAATAGCAAGTGCACGCCATCATGACTTGTCTAAAATAAACCTATAAACGCCCTAATTGATCTTAAAACTAAAAATGCTCCTTCAAATAGAAAACATAAGGAATAATCGAATATTGCCTCAAATAGGCACTATAAACTGTCATGACCAATAGTCTTGATTACGTAAGCTACACTCAGGTTCGACAACTCATGTCCCCGTCTTCAACTTCAAATTATAATAAAAAATCACATGTTGTAATTGTGGGTGCATTTCATGTGGCGTAGTTATAATGTGTCCGAAAATAAATAAGTGCACGCCATCGTGACTTATTTCAAGATAAATCCATAAATATTAAAAAGTGGTTTAAAAGTAAAAAGGCTAAATGCACAATAGGCTAAAATAAGTAAATAATCAGATAACTCAGGCCAAATATTAATAGTTAAGCGATCATGCTAGAACCACGGAAATCGGGAATGCCTAACACCTTCTCCCGGGTTAACAGAATTCCTTACTCGGGTTTCTGGTCGAAGACAAATCAAAACAGAGTCTAAATTTCCTCGGTTTGGGATTTTAAAATAAAACGGTGTCCCGGAGCATCGTCAAAAATCGGGTGGCGACTCTGAAAACTAAGATAAATCCCAAATCTGAATAATGTCACTTAAAGTGGAAAAACTCCCTTATTACCCTTCATTAATCTACCTGGGGTGAAAAAGGAGGTGTGACAGCTCTGGTGACTTTGCTGGGGATATCGAACCCAGAAATCTCTGGTTCAGGGTTCAAGAATTCGAGCTTGAAATAGACTGTTTTATTTTGTCTTTATTATCTGATTTTTACATGTTCAAACCTAACGTGCTAAATGTCGCTTTTTACCGCTTTGATATTATCTGAACTGTATATAAATTATGCCGAAACCCTCTTCTCTCTGAGTCTTCTAAATCATCAGGGAAGTGTGAACTTCGTGTGACTTCTTTTCTGTTAGATTCATATCCAAATTTTAGAACGAGGTACGGATAAGTTGCAAAGCTGGTGAAGCTTCTGTATTCCCGGTATGCTGCCCCGACCTCGGCTCGAGCTGTCCGCTCGGGTAAGCCTAGTCTAGAACAAAACCCCAGTTTTAAACCTAGAATAACAAAACCTCATGCTGGATCCCTAGTAGGAACACTTATCTGCATCATACACATTTGACTTAGGGGGCTCAACACAGGGGTTGAGTCCGTCTAGGACAGGTGTACCCGAAATGAAAGACTACCCTGATGCATCTTACTTGTTACGTATGCATTTATTTGTCTCAGCTTGTGTATTGACCGGCTTAACCAAAAAGTGAACATAAAAACCAAGAGTGAGGTGGAATAGAGAATTCACCCTGTTTTGAAAATCCTCATATTTATTCCGAAACTCTGCCAAAATTTCTGAAAAAATATATAAAACAAAATGAGTGGGTGTATATTTTTAGTCAATCAGGATTTTCCCGAACTACACTTTGTTTGATTCTCACGGGTGTGGTATACGTAGGCAACCCTCATCGGGTCTAACTCCATTTTTAAAAAAGTCAAAAGGGTATAGCCCTAAATAAAATTAGGTGATGCCATTATAGCCTGATCGCCAAGTGGGGCGCCGGAAGGCTGTTTTGCAAAAGTGGCCACCTGTGTTTTGTCTTTAAATTTCGCGAACACAGCCTTAAAGGGTTGTATTCATAAAGGTGGTCCATTTTTCTTTATTACAAAACCCTTTGCCAAAATGACACTTTTCAAAAAATTTCTGTGGTTTTAATCAAAAAACGAACGTGCAGGATGAATACAGTTGAAAACATCCCCTTCAGGGCAGTCGAGGAAATCCCTCTAGAACTCCATATGTGGTGGAGCAACTTGGGGGAAACTAGTAGAAAGTCTGTTATGAAAGCTTTAGGGGGACTTACTGGCCTTTTAAAGATCAAGCCGAGGTTGGACATCGTCGAGGCTCTAGTACCGTTCTGGGATCCCGCCCACAATGTATTCCACTTTTCAGACTTTGAATTGATGCCCACGCTAGAGGAAATAGCAGGGTATGTTGGTCTCAATGACAATATCAGAAGTCGGTACCCAGTGGCACCCAGGGCGGTGACTCCCCACAAGTTTTTGGATCTGTTGAACATTAGCCGGGACGTCCAAGACCCACACTTGTCCGAAGGCTTCTGCACTTTCTACTTTCTTTACAGACGTTATGGAGATCCCCAGGGTTATGAGGCTAACAACACTGGTCTAACTCACAAAGATCAGGCTAAATGGGACGCCCGCCGGGGGCTAGCTTTTGTGGTAGCATTCTTGGGCACCTTGATTTGCCCAAGAAGTGACAGATGCATAGACATTGGGCTTGTGGGAATAGCAGACTTCATGATGAAAAAGTCCAATGGCACACTTATACCGATGGTCTTAGCCGAGATTTACCGTGCTCTGACAATTTGCCAATCTGGGGGAAAATTCTTTGAGGGATGCAACTTGCTCCTACAAATTTGGCTGATCGAGCACCTTTGTCACTGCCCGGGCTACATGAAATACGGTTTAACCGGTTTGAACTGCATCGAGGAACATAGTACTCGGGTAAAAGGCCACCAATTCCCTGAAGGAACGGAAGCCTGTCACTCATACTTGAGCTCACTAACTGCCAACCAAATCGAGTGGACGTTTGGGTGGCTCCCTCTCAGCGAGGTTATCAATATGTCCACTGAGGTTTGCTATCTCCTATTAATGGGCCTGCGAAGGATTCATCCATATGCCCCGCACCGGGTCTTACGCCAGTTGGGGAGACAACAGGGTGTTCCCCATGACGAGGATTTAAGCCAACAAGCCATCGAGTTATGCTCAATAGTTGCATTTCCTGAAGGCAGGGTCCGTCAAATTTGGAACGAGTGCAGGTTTTTAGAACCTCAAACTCGAGTGAGAGACTTATCCAAAGGGGAAGTGGAGCCCGACTACACCTCTTGGTACGGCGTAAGAGGCAAGGAGCATCAAGAGAAAGAACGACCCGCAAAGAGACCCCATGTACAACAATTCGCCGAGCAAACTCAAG
>ML357680.1:0-34067 GCA_005239505.1 Nicotiana paniculata | reverse complement strand
ACTGAAACGACCGAAATGACAGGGCCTCTTGTCAGCCCCCTGACCACCACCCTGCGACAAAATCATCTCAATCCTCCTAGCCACATTGGCCGCATCCTGGAACGATATATTTGTACCTGACTCTCTGGCCATATGAAGTCTGATAGGCCGAGCCAATCCCTCGATAAACCTCCGAACCCTCTCCCGATCAGTGGGAAGTATCATAAGAGCATNAGGTATTTTTGGGGAAGGTCCTCTCTCTGAGTAATGGGAAGGAACTTCCCCAAAAATACCTCTGAGAACTGAGTCCAAGTCAAAGGTGTAGATCCAGCTGGCCTGGCTAAGCAATAGTCTCTCCACCAACTCTTGGTTGAGCCAGATAACCGAAAAGTAGCAAAGTCAACCCTGTTCGACTCCACTATGCCCATATTCTGAAGAACCTCATGGCAGCTGTCCAAATAATCCTGGGGGTCCTCTGATGGTGAACCAGTGTAAGTAGCAATAAATAACTTAGTGAACCTGTCCAGTCTCCACAAAGCATCTACTGACATGGCTGCTCCCTCTGCTACCGGTGCTGCAATACCCGGCTGAGCTACTCCGGCTGGTTGAGGTGCCGGAGTCTGAAACTGTGGAGCTAGCTACTCTGGTACACGGGCGGCAGGAGTCTGGGCACCTCCCCCAGCCTGAGAGGCGGCTGGTACTGTAGGAAGAAGACCCGCCTGTGCTACACTTTCCATGAGTCCGACTAGACGGACAAGGGCGTCCTGAAGCACTGGGGTAGCTATGAACCCCTCTGGGACCTGAGCTGGTCCAACTGGGACTGCCGGAACTGGGACCTCCTCGTCAGACTCGACCTGAGGGTCCTCCACTGGGGCTGCTGCTCTAGGTTGAGCCCGGCCCCGGCCCCGGCCTCGGCCTCTAGCACGACCTCTTCCTCGATATCGACCCCGAGTAGGAGCTGTAACAGGAGTGTCAGGCTACTGGGTAGAACCAAGGGAAGCACGTGTCCTCACCATCTGCGAGAGAATAGAATAGAAACTCAATCATTACTCAGAATTCATAGCGCATGACAGATAAGAAAAGAAATATGGAGTCATCCTAACTTCGCAGCCTCTGGGGGATAAATACAGACGTCTCCGTACCGATCCCTCAGACTCTACCAAGTTGTCTGTGAGTTGCGAGACCTAAGTAACCTAGAGCTCTGATACTAACTTGTCACGCCCAAAAATCCCACCATCGGGTCGTGATGGCGTCTAACGTTGAATCCGCTAGACAAGCCAACGTGTATAGATAAACTAGCATATTAACATCAATTTAATCGGATAAACTAAACGATTCACAATTTAATAGCGGAAATAAATATGGTTTCAAGCTAAATAAGGACAGCATAATACAACAACGCGTAAATTTTCCCAAAACCTGGAGTCACAAACTCACGAACTGTCTATAAGAGTGCTAAATACGAGTCTGAAAAGAGAATACATAGTTGTCTCTGAAACTAGGGAAAAACAATACAGAAGTGAAGACAAAGGGATGGAAGAGACGCCAAGGCCCACGAACGCCAGCGGGTATACCTTGAAACCTCTATGATAAGCTGGAAGACACTCCCACTAATGATGTCCTCTGGGTCCGGCTGCGTAATCTGCACAACATAAAGAAGTGCAGGTGTAGCATCAGTACAACTGACCCCATGTACTGAGTAAGTGCCGAGCCTAACATGGGCAAGTAGTGACGAGGCTAAGACACGACAACAAAGTATACCTGTGAAGTTCAACTGTATAGCAGAAACTAAACAAGAATACAATTACGAGGAGAACATGTTGGGGGTAAGAGATAGCAAATACTGAAATGACAGAAACGAAAACAACAGTCTGAAATATCTGAAAATAATAACGGGAAATGACAACACAAATTAAACAATGAAAGATGCGGCACGACATGTCCCCTCGTGCATAATAATAATATAAAACATGGCACGGAATGTCCCCTCGTGCATAATCAATATAAACATGGCACGAAATATCCCCTTGTGCATAATAAATATAAACATGGCACGGAATGTCCCCTAGTGCATAATCAATATAAACATGGCACGGAATGTCCCCTCGTGCATAATAAATATAAACATGGCACAGAATGTCCCCTCGTGCATAATCAATATAAACATGCACGGAATGTCCTCTCGTGCATAATAAATATAAACATGGCACGGAATGTCCCCTCGTGCAGAATAATCTAAAACACGGCACGGCATCACCCTTCGTGCTTTAACACTCTTCCTCACCCAAACAGCAATCACAAACAAGGGCAAGGAAATAAATAACGTAAAAATAGAAATCCCAGCAAGGGAACATCAATTAAACAATTAAATCCCGGCAAGGGAACATCAATTAAACAATTAAATCCCGGCAAGGGAACTATACAACGATGACCCGGCAAAGGTACATTTCAATAACTCTTTCTCTTTCTTTCACTTTCATTTTCATGATTTATTCTATTACTCGAGCCAATGCTCCAAATGATGTAATTATCTCATATTCCTTCATCATTCGTTTTACAATTTGAGCCAATGCTCTAAGGATGAAATTATCTCATATCCCTTCATTATTCATTTTACAATTTGACCAAATGCTCCAAAGATGTAATTATCTCATATCCCTTCATTATTTGTTTTACAATTTGAGCCAATGCTCCAAAGATGTTTAAAGATTACAATTCCCTTCACATGCCCTTTACAACGTATAGAAATCTTCAATTAGGCATAGAAATTACAACAAAGTTAGAATATTCACAATATAGGGACTCACGGTCATGCTAGACACCAATATATAGATACTCGTCACCACGCCTATACATCGTATTTGACAATTAGCAAATAGAAAATAATACTCAACTCCTATTCCCTCAAGCTAAGGTTAGACCAAACACTTACCTCGGGTCCAAAGTATAGCAATCAACCCTCTAACACCGCCTTTCCTTTAGAATTCGACTCCGGAATGGTATTATCTAGGCATAATCAACTCAAGTATATCAATAAGGATTCAATGATTCAATTACATGGCCTAATTATCCATTTCCTTGCATTCTTCCAAAATTATCAAAATTCGACCCCGGGCCCGCTCGCTCGGACTCTTGAAATTCTCGAAGGGAACACTCGCCCAAAGCCTAAGGATCATAAATATACGATTTTTACTTGATTTCATGGCCAATTCACAGAAAATTCTAAAGTGACAACAAGTTCTAGGTTACTACCCAATTTTCTTGAATTTTTGCACTAGTTTATGTAGTTAATTAGGCTAGGATGCATGCATGAAACAAATTTCCAGGTGGAATTCACTTACCTTATGAGACCTGGTTAATAGCTCTTAAAAATGGATGAAATCGCCTAAGGAAGAAGATGGAAAATGAGAAGAATGGGTTTAAACCCCGTTTTTAAAACTCACTGCCTGAACAGTGAACTCGCACCTGCGGCTCTGGGGACCGCACCTGCGGTCTCGAACTTGCGTGAAGAATCTCTCACCTGCGGAATTGGGCTAGGGGTTCTGGGATCGCACCTGCGAAGTGGAGACCGCACCTGCGATGGCTGGCCAGACCACTGGTGATCGCACCTGCGGTCTCGCACCTGCGATGCTGGGCAACCGCACCTGCGGTCACACCAGAGAAGGTGCACCAGCTGCCTTGTTTGCTGGTTTTTAGCCCCGTTAGGTGCCCGAAAGGCACCTGGGCCCACCCGAGCCCTAGTCCAAATATACTAACGAGTCCCAAATCATATTCCGAAGGCTCAGCACTCAAAACAATGCTAAAACTCGAAATCACACCCCCAAACCTCAAGAACAAAACTTAGGAATTTTAAGGTTTCTAAACTTCGCTAACAACGTGCCGAACTGACCTATACAACTCGGAATGATACCAAATTTCACAGATAACTCCCACAACATCCTACAAACTTATCTGTGCAATCAAATCGCCAAAACAACATCATATACATCGAATTAGGCATCAAAATCCATGAATTCTATCAAATTTCATAAAACATCAAATTTTCCATTTTAAGTCTGAAACCCGTCAAACGAAATCCGATTTCAACCAAACTTCACAAAAGTGCTTAAACCATATATATGACCTGTATCGGGTGCCGGAACCAAAATACGGGCCTGATACCATCACTTTCTAATCAGATTTCATTTTCAATTTCCTATATTTTCATAAAGCAATTTTACTCAAAAATTCATTTCTCGGGCTAGGGACCTCAGAATTCGATTCTGGGCATATGCCCAAGTCCCATATTTTCCTACGGACCCTCCGGGACCGTCAAATCACGGGTCTGGGTCCATTTACCCAAAATATTGACTGAAGTCAAATTTATTCATTTTAATATCAAATCTTAGCATTTTTTCACAGAGTTTCATATTTAAGCTGTCCGGCTACGCGCCCGGACCGCGCATGCAAATCGAGGCAACTACAAATGAGGTTTTCAAGGCCTCAGGAGTACGAAATGGGTAATAAAATAGGTGATGACCCTTTGGGTCGTCACATTTCTCTCCTATATACACCATGAACGAATCTAAGCTTTATTAAAGTATAAAGGAATTTTGATATGGTTTCTCGACTAAGTTATGAGATCGAGGTACAGTCGGATATAGTACTACTCTTATTGGCTTTGCCTTAGTGGCTACGTCTGGTCAGCCGTGGACCAAGCCCCGCTATTGAGGAGAAAAGGGGCGTCCTTTCCCGGTAAGAACCACCAGACACATGGGCTCAATAGGAAGTATGTATTAGATCTTAGAAAGACCCTTTGCTCGGATAAAAATTTGTCCTTGCAGTCTGAAAACCCATAACAAAATTCTTGTGTATTTCAATTATTATGCAGTGGGGAGTACCGCTAGCTTAAGGATATTGAATTTCTTGATCCATGACTGGCGAATTACCGCCAGGTTAGAGATCCTGAAAATTGGTATCAGAGCCTAAGACGTTTATGGTATATATGAGATAGAGGTGAAGTATTTGACATAGATATGAGTTTGATCTTATGGATCTGGGAGAAGTAAGTACTAAAAGTACTAGATTGGAGGAGGTAGATATACCTCAAAACCTTGATTTGTTAAACAAATGGACTATTCCTAAAGTTCCGACGAGGATTTATGATTATGGATTGTTTGATAAACTTTCTTCTAAACAACTTATAAAAACTACTGAGCAATCTCTTGCTTTAAATTCGTCTGAACAGACTATTCATTTGTTAAACAAGCGTGATATTGATTTATATAAAAATCGTTATAATTACCTGCATATTGGTATGGTTCAAATTGCCTTTAAACCTTTGACTCTTAAAGGGTTTACTGAGACTTTCCTAGCTTCTCTTAGAGATGCTAGAAATTTAAATTTTCAGTAGTCTCTAATTGGTGTTTGATAGAATCTACAGTAGCCCATGGTCCAGTTATCACTCTCTGATGTAAATATTATAGATGCTTTAACTTTAAATGTTAAAACGCATGGTTTTAATTACGTGTCTGGTTCAGAATTGATGTGTCTGTCCTATAGAATTTATTTTAAATTATTATCTACTTTAAACCCAAGATGTAAGTTATACAATACATCTGATCAAACTATATAGGTGGAAACCAATTTTGCAAGGTCCAAGGTCACCACTAGGAGACCCATCAAGCGGGAAGAAATAGATTTCCCAACAACATGGACTCTAAATTCGGTTATGTCCCCAAGTCATCAAACAGATGCGGTTGCAAATTTTGAGTATTCTCATATTTCACAAAATCCCGATGGTAGGATTTGTATTCAATTTTCTGATAATAGCTATGCACAACATAGGCAGTTTTTTTCTAATAATAGAGTAATGCCTACCGATAGTTCTATTTATATTAGACGTTCTTTATCTAGTCATAGACTTTGCCTGATTTACATCATATTTCTCCGATTGAACCTATTTATGGTCCAGCTCGTAAACGTGCTGCTTCTTTACACACCATCACAACTGATAATAATCTGATGGTAGAAAAGGTTAAGATTGACCCCCGAACGAATGTGGTTCAGGTAAATGATGATGGTTCTAACAAGGATATTCCTTCTGCCTCCGAGATGGAGTTTGATTTAAATAATACTTAATGTTTTCACAACAAATTGATTTCAGCCCAGTCTCTCTGGCAAGAAAACATTTTCAAAAATAATTTTTTAGTGAAAAATGGAACCGGTTTAAAACATGATTTTTTGATACTTATAGTAAAGAAGATATGAACAACATCTCTCAAGAGTTTTATGAAACTTGTGCATTACATAATCAAATTATGTGTTTTGTTCCTTGGTTTATAACCACTTATCTACCTTATATGTTAATGTGATTGAAAGAATTTATAAAGATAATAGTGGTAATCTCACAAAAGCGATTTACCCTCCGCAATCCCCGTTTATTTTACCTAATAATACAGGTATTAGTTTTACAGCTTTTCAAAAATTTGTTGATGAAGATAACTTCATTCAGTATTTCTTAAATTAATAAACTTATTACTCAAAATAACTATTTGAGTCTGTATGTTAAAAGTTTTAGGAGAACATATTAGTTCCCTCGATCAAAAACTTGATGAGTTAACCATTTTGATAAAAGGTTTAAAAATTGGTATGTCTAGTTTGAATATCGCTAGTTCTTCAAATACAAAAAATGATCCTCAGATTGTTACAACTCATGTTCAAAGACCTCCTGAGATTCAGGATTTCAAATTTAAATCTTTAAATGATTTGGAGGAACTTCTTGATAAAAAGTTTTCTGGTTTAAATATAAAACCAATTGATTTATCAAAAGATTTTTCGGATAAAATGGAAAGAACTATTGATTATAAAAATGATGTTTCATTAGAGTTTAATAAACTCAGAGGTTATCCTAGAAAAAATAACTATGCTAGTAAACCCAGCATGCAGACTTATTATTATCCTCGTCCTACTCCTCAAGATGTTTTAATAGAAGAACGAGATTGGAATCGGACTAATACGTCTTATAATGGTTCCGAAATTTATGAATGGAATCTTGATGGCTTGACTGATAGACAACTTACTATTCTGGTTCATAGAATGCTTATGTATTCCACTATCTGTAAAATTGTTAAAAATACAGATAGAACTATTTGTAAAATGATTCTGGCAGAATTTACAGGCCAACTTCGAGGATGGTGGTATAACTACCTAAGTATAGAAGAGAAAGCTTCTATTATTAATGCAATAGAGGCTAATGAAGGTGTTGATAACCTAGGCATGGCTCTAGTAAGAAATAGAGAAGACGCCGTTTATACTTTGGTTCTGACTATATTAGAGCATTTCAAAGGTAGATTTACCAATCAGCATGAAACAATTCGAACTTTGCTTAATGGACAGAGATGTCGTACTTTAAGTGAATTCATATGGTACAAAGATACCTTCCTAAGTAGGGTTATGGAATTGCCCGAAAATAAGTATGATCATTGGAAAACCAAGTTTATAGATGGGCTTCCCTCCTTATTTGCTGAAAGAGTTCGAAAAACTCTAAGGGGAAGTCATACTGAATTTCTCTACAAAGATTATACTTATGGTAAGCTTATTGGAGTTTGCACCCAAGAAGGGTTAAATCTGTGCAATGAATTGGCTATGTCCAGACAACTTAAGATGGATAAGCTTAAAGAAAGATCTCAGCTGCTCATAGATGTGAATTGCAAAGGCAAGCCTGGGATCGTGGAACTATCGCTCGAGAATTAAGTGGAGACTTTTGTACTCAGTTCGGTTTACCCGGACCTTCTGCTTATAATAAAGATAAAAGCAGATATTATAAGTCCTCCAGAACTGAAGAACCTCACAAGAAAAGGAGATCTAGACGTAGGACTAAGGAAGAACGTGAAGCTATAAAAAGCTTTCGCAAGTCTACTAGACTTATCAAAGATAGATCAGGAAGAGATCTGTCGAAAATCAAGTGTTATAAGTGTGGAAACTTTGGTCATATAGCCCCCAATTGTAAGTTGACTAAGTTAAAAACTTTAGGTGTAAGGTCTGCGTACACACTATACTTCCCAAGACCCTATGGTGTGGGATAATACTTGGTATGTTGTTGTTGTAAGGTCTCTTGGTGGCTTGCATTATTTGAACCTATTATCCAGAGTCAAATAATTCATTGAACACTTTCTCAGGATGAAATTGTATTGGATGGTTCAATTTGTTTCTATGTTTCTGCTGTTGGTCCACTGGCATGGTTTTACATGCAATATCCAAGACCCTCAACTTCAATTATTCATGTGCTACCATTTACTTACATTATGCAAAAAGTAATATCAGGTTTGACCACCAGGCTTCTAATTCTTTGTTGGTGCATGTGACATCCTCCATTAATACGTATTAGGTTGATAAACGTTAAAGAAATGCGTATCTGTAAATTGATCCATCCATCATGTTATTAGATGAATCTCAATGTCAATAGTGATATAGCCCTTGATGTAATTTACCTATTGATTCCGTGGTGTTTAGAATAACCAACTGACCATCTTTAAAAATTGAATTTATGTCTCTATTTCCCGTTGCTCTTGGGTGTGTCATTATGTGTTTTTGTAATGGGTTCTCTTTTTCCAAAAAAATGCATGTCACTATTTAGCTATACTATAGATTTTTGTAGGAATACCAAATGCAAGAAAATGATCTTAAGTTGTTTTTTAAAATGATCCAGCTTTCCTTCATCCAACTTTCATACAGTATCTTAACTCAACTTATTTTCAGACTGAAGCTGCAGGGAACTTCGGTGCTTCTGAGGTACGTTTGTCGGGTTGCAAACATTCCTGATATGTACCAGCGGGACGCCTTTGAGTCTAATCAGGTAACCTTTTAAACTCTGCTCTCCAAAGCATTGACTTAGAACTATTTGCTTTCTCGAATGCTGATTCTTCGGTGACAAGGAGGAGGTTTGTATTTTACTTCCTTCGCTAGGTCTTTCTCTCTCTTGGGAAATGAGCCCAGTCTTTCTCTCTCTCTGAACCATGTTCCGACAAATTTTCCCTCTGATTTTACTCCGTTTTCAACTTAGTTTTTCATGGAAAACAAGATCTTTTTCATCGCAGGTGCCCAATCTTTCGAGCTGTTCGATTCTTGTGAAGGGTGGTTTGTATTAATTGAAAGTGGCAGAAGATTTTCAACCAGCATCAAAATAGATGAGGAAAATCTCCATCGTGTGTGCGATGCTTTCAAACAAGTGTCCAAAAGAACGGGGGATAATTACAGGCGTTGGGGATGGAAGTCGCAAGCATATGGATGGCAATGGGGCGGTGCGGTTGCGGGGCAGGTTTGAACGTTAGCGGCGCGGTGCGGGGCAGGTTCAATTTTTAAATTAAAAAAAAACGCGGGGTGGGGCGGGTCGCAGGTGGGGATATAATTTTAAAAGGCTTAATAATTTTTAAAACCCTAGTCCCAAATACTCCCAATTTCACTCAGACTTAAAACGAGTCTTCTCTCATTCTCTTTCAGACGACAGACGCAGAGACGCTCCTTCATCCTCGTGAATAAGTACTCGTCCTCGACTCTCAAACTCTTGTCTCAATTTCTCCCTCGAACTCTTGTTTTTCGGCCGTAACACGGTGTTTGATTCTCCGGTGGTTCTTCAATTCTCGAAAGGTGGACCGTCAACGACTTTCTCCGGGGACGAGCCTATACGTGAGAAGATCTTTGCTCTATTTCTCTATCGGGGTCCTCTTTTGTCTATGCTTTGCTTATTGGTTTGATTTCAAAATTTACGAATTTGATGGTTTAGGGCTCAATGTCTTGTTTTTCATTAATGTGATTTTGATCAATTTTATGGATCTGAATTAGGTGGTTGAAATAGAAGTGAAGTGTGTCCTTTCCACTTGTATGTAGTAGTAATGTGTGGACCAATTTTATACTCCTATTTGTTTTAGCTTAATGATTTGAGGTTTATTTTTTTTCCTTCAGTATCTCTGTATCACATTTTTTGTCGTGTTTTCTGATCCAATTCTGTAATTTAGTATTGATCAACTCTTAAAAGAGTTGGATTTGGTATTAGGTTGTCAGTTCCTTATATCACTTATGGATTTACTAATTAATTGACTCTTTTTTCATTTTCCATGTGCACTTAGAAATGTCTCATAATATTAATTTAGCTTATTTTTTGTAGAAAAGTATGGAGTCTCAAAATGAAGAGAATCCGGTTGGTTCATCTTCTAGTACTTTTCCTATAGAGAGTGAGAGTCAATTGCCTATGCAAGTCGATGAAGTTACTACTGAAGTTATTGATGAAACTGGGAAAAGAAAACTTATTTCTGACGCATGTAAGCATTTTAAACCGATGATGATTAATCAACAAGAAATTGTGGGACATCGTCCATGTTAGATCATATCCGTAGTCGATGTTGCAAAAAGCCAAGTAACTTAGACAATGAGGGTAGTTCGGGGGGGGGGGGGGGGGGGGGGGGGGGGGGGGGGGTGATGGTAGCCACCAACACTATTTTGATCAAGATGTTTCACGCAGAGAACTTGCTCATGCTATCATTTTGCACGAGTATCTATTGTTGATCATGTAGGATTTAGGAAGTTTGTTGCTAGTCTCCAACCGTTATTCAAAATGGTGTCTAGGAACACAATCAAGAATGATATGCTGAAGATTTTCGACAATATGAAATCAAAAACTTCTATGTTATTGGAAAAACTTACAAGTAAAATTGCAATAACAACTGATATGTGGACTTCGGACAACACCAAAAAAGGGTTCATGGCTATTACAACACATTTTATTGATGATTCATGGAGACTTCAAAGCCATATTCTTAGATTTGTTTATGTTCCTGCTCCACATGATAAGGATATTTTGTGTAGTGGGTTGCTTAATTGCTTGTTAGAGTGGAATCTTGTAAGAAGAATTTCAACAATTACAGTTGATAATATTAGCACAAACAATACTGGGATGAAAACCTTGCTAGATGAGAAACTTTGTAAACGGGATTTATTGTTGATGGGTCGAATGTTACATGTGAGATGTGCCGCACATATCTTGAATTTGATTGTGCAAAGACTAAAGGTGGTGCAAGATAGTATTAATAATGTGCATGACAGTGTTTTATATAGGGTCTTCAGGCAGAATCGAAAGGTTTGAAGAAGCTGCACGATTGCTACATATTTCTTGTAACAAAAAGTTAGAGTATGATTGCCCTACTCGTTGGAGCTCAACATATACTGTTGAGAACAACCATGGAATACAAAGATGTGTTTATGAAGTTGAGCCTAAATGACCTTAGTTATCGTTGTTTACCAACCGAAGGGCAATGGAGTGCAGCAAAAGAAGTTTGTGATACATTAAAGCTTTTCTACCATATCACTGAAGAATACTCAGGGACTCAATATCTCACTTCTACTCAATATTTTTCTAAAGTTTGTGATATTAAGCTAGAATTGGAAGCCTTGGTGAAAAGTTTAAATCCTTTGATTAGCTCTATGACATCGGCAATGTTGTTGAAATTTAAGAAATATTGGGATGAAGTGCATATTTTAATGGGTGTAGCTGCTATCTTTGATCCGAGGTATAAGATGAGGTTGGTGGAGTTCTATCTTACACATATTTATGGTGGAGAAGCTGCTTCGGATAAAATTCAAGAAGTTTGAAACTATTATGATGATCTCTTTCAAGAATATAAGAGTAGAGGAGCTGAGTCATCCCATGCATCTAGTTCTAGTGAAGTTGTTGGTCATGTTGAGGGTGACCAACTGTCTAGTTTTGATAGGTTTGTCGCGTCGAGTAGCTCGAATGTGGACACAAGATCGGAATTGGATTCTTATTTAGAAGAAAATGTGCTACCCCGCACACCATCATTTGACACTTTAAGTTGGTGGAAGACAAACAGATTAAAATTTCCTACTTTACAAAAAATGGCTCGTGACCTCTTAGCCATTCCTGTCTCTAACGTTGCTTCAAAATCTGCATTTAGTACTAGTGGGAGATTGATTAGTCCGTATCGTAGTAGACTTCATCCTACTACTTTGGAGGCTTTAATGTGTGCTTGCACTTGGTTATAGAACAAAATAAATGGTAAGTGATTTTTCAATGACTTGTAATGTTAATAGTGATTTTCGACTTTTAATACTATATATGTTTCTTTTTAGGTTTGGCTTCAACGGTCGACAAAGTTTCATGTCCAACATTACTTGACGAAAAGGAAGAGCCGGATTCAAGTGGTCGATAGAAGAGGAATAGAATGTCATTTGTTGATAGATTTTGTCGAGTATAGACCATTAGACCTTGTTATCTTGCTGAACAGACTTCGTCGTTTGTTAAAGCTAGCTCCTATGCCTTTTGAGATGTGTTTTTGCTTCAACACTATGGTTTATGGTCCAGCGTTGTTGGTTCTGGCATTGAGTTCTGATTCAGTATCCATTGCTTCAGCATCTCGTTCATTCTGCTCCTTGCTTTTATTGCAATATTTGATGCTTGATTGAATACAACAATTGAAACTCCCTCAGCAGCCTGCTCAATGGGACCTGTGTCGATAAATGTAGAGTTTATTCTGATGTTTCTAACCTGTTTTGCTTAATGTTCAGCCTAGTTGATGTTTTGCTTTTTCCTGGTTTCATTGTGTGGATTGCAGTCTCAAGTTGAAAAGAAAGGCCATGGTGTTTTATGGCAATGTTGTTTGCTTTGAGAGTATATGGTTGTTTTGTTTGCACTATCATTCATAATTTCATATAGTTGTTGTCCAAGAGAAACGTGCCTAATCGAATTCAGGAGCTTCTCGGGCTGCTTGTTTTTTGGATTTTGTATCCACTGCTTGTTTCTTGTTTGCCTAGATGGGGTGAAAAAAATCATGTTTGTTGTTGCTAGTTTCACTATGACAGGAATTCAGCATGTTCAACTCTGTTTGAACCAATTTATTACGTAATTAAATACCTTCCCAATTTTCAATTATTTCGAGTTTCTTTTACTCATTTCATTAATGATAAAGATATTTTCTTTTCTTTAATAAAAGCTTAGCCTTGTTTGTTACAATTTCGTATACGTAAGAGTATGAGAAAAGATTATTCTGTGCACAAGTTTTAACAAATACTAAAAGGAAAAAATCAAAAGCATTAATTGTCATTTTGGCAAACAAACACTTGTGTTATTCGTTGCTGTGGAGTAGTGTTATAGACTGGGTTTGCCAAATGGAAGTTGAAACATACAAGTTTTTAACAACAGAGATAAGAGCCAACGGAATCGGATCTCTTTCTCATATGGAATATGCCAAAAAGGCCACACTGTTAGATGAAAATGATGTGTGTTAAAAACCACTAGATTTAGAGGCAAAAGATGGGAATTTAAGAACGATTTGGATAATAATTAATTGTTTTGTTAAAAAAATCATATTTAAGTCTAGCTTTCTAAAAAAGAAAGAATTTTATAAAAAAAAATAAAAATTGCAGGTGTGGGGCGGGGCGGCTGAACGCGGGTGGAGTGCATGTGAATGCGGGTACAGAACCCACCTCGCACCGCCTACCATTCCTACGCAAGCATATACATTCAGAGTATTTGTTAACTTCAACACATACGGTAGATTCATTCAGATCGAGACCTGGCTGGGGGACAGAAGGAAAGAGGTGATTATTCCTTAGCCAGTTTATAACGGGGGTGGGGAGATATAGCAGTGAAAATATTACATTTTTTTGGGGAAACTAACAGCAAGCAAATTCAAGAAATACCCTACTTCTCAGATAAGAACCTATACGACTAAGATCACTCAATGGTCGAAATTGGCGAAGTTTCCAACTACGGTGATCGACAATGTCATCAAAATCAACGCAAACACAGATGAACGGAGCCAGCAATTTCTTTCTCGGTGTTTAGTTGCGAACTTCAACGATTCTTTCAACTATAGCCCAAATCAAGAAGTGATTAAAACTTGGTTCATGAGCAGGTGGAAGATTTGTTATGGATTGAGAGTTACTCCTCTAGCCCACAACCAGTTTTTGTTCAAGTTCTCAAAGAAGCAGTGAGAATCCATGCTGGAGAATGGTTTTGGAACGGTCGACGCTTATCTTTAGAATGGTGGACATCAGTGTCAGGCACCAATTTAGCCTCCCCGAGATCAGAATACAAATGGGTCAAAGCATTTGGTATTCCAGTCCATGCGTGGTCTCTAGACACCTTCAAGATTATTGGCGACTTATGCGGTGGTTTTGTTGGAATCGATGAAGATACGAAGAATCGGAATCACTACATTTGGGAGGGAAGCCACCGGAGAAGAAAGGTGCAAGTGTGCGTCAGACACTGCAACAAGAAGTTTTTCGGGGACTGAGCTGAAAGTTAGGGCTCAGCTGTAGCACGTGATGCTGCCAAATCCCCGTCTCCAACTTCAAAGCTTTGAATCTCCAAACATCAATAGCACTCCCCCACCAGTCAAGTCGCAAGAGACTTGCAACAAAGACTCCATTACTGCAAACTCTACCTGCAACCACCAACTCTGAAGAAGATGATGCAGATGATGAAGCAGATAACACCACTAACAATCTCTGGTGTCTCTCGAACCGATTGGCTTGGTCGGAAACTGCTTCAACTGCACTGGTATGTTCTGATACTGATACCTCATTATCTTCTCACTGCTACGAGCCAAAACAACTGCAATCTCAAGGAATTCAGCAACCCAATGTCATTGAAACATCTAAATGGACAAAACTGGTTATGGGTAAAGCATACAAAGCTTTTGGGATCAACATAGCCGGATTTGAGAATGAAATCTTAGATTTAATTATAAGGATGGATCAGAAGAGACAAACTCAAATACAAAAAAAGGGTCACTGGCAGCAACAAGCAAGGGAAAAAAAGGGGAAGGTGAGGTTCACAAGTTAATTAGCAGCATTAATTACGATGGGGGAAGCAACAGAGGCATGGGCAGCCACTTCAAGAGCCAGTCAAGATGAAAGTAAAAATCCTAAGCTAGAACATTAGGGGTATATCAATGGTAGGAAAAAAAGGAGCACTTTAGCATCTTTAGTTCGAAAATGGAAGGCCGACATTTTGTGTCTTCTAGAAACCAAAATGGAGGTAATTCCTAAAAGCTTGTTACATCAAATTTGGGGGAGTAGAGGGGCTGATTGTGTAGAACTTAAGGTTTGTGCCTTTGTGGCACCAGTAGGGGTATTATTATTATTTGGGATAAGAGGATGTGAAATTTCATTGACACTCATCAAGACAATTACACAATTACCTGTAATTTTTTAAAGTTTACAAGAGGATTTCAGATGGTGCTTTACTGGAGTATATGGTCCGCATAAAATTCTGAGAGGGAAGAACTATGGCAGGAGCTGGGAGCAATTAGAGGTATTTGGAGTGAGCAATGGGTTATAGGTGGGGATTCCAATGTATGCTGGTTCGAGAACGAGAGACTCAATTGCACAAGGAGATCCCAAGCAATGAAAAGCTTCTCAGAAACAATTATGGATCTGCAACTGATTGATTTGCCTCTTCATGGAGCACAATATACATGGTCAAGGGGGGAAGACACTCTACATACATCCAGGATTGATAGATTCCTTATTTCTACAGAGTGGACGAAAGCTTTAAAGCAATTAAATAGCTGGCGTTGCCTAGACCTGTTTCTGATCATAAACCATTACTGTTGGAATGTGGAGAATAGGAGGCAACCCACTCCTACTTCAAGTTTAAGAATATGTGGTTGCATCAAGAGGGGTTCATTGATACGATGAAAGGGTAGTGGCAGAATTACATTATAGGTGGCAGCCCTGATTTTATTCTCATTCAGAAGTTGAGAAACATGTAAAAAGACATCTCCAACTGGAACAAAGAAGTTTATGGCAAGCTGGAAGTAAGAAGAAGCAAGGATCTTGAGGAACTTGCAGCTTTAGAATAGGCTACAAAAAGCAGAATTCCAATGCAGGCTGAAAAGCAGAAGAGTTTGAGTTTGCAAGTGGAGCTGGAGGACCTGGCAGAAGCTGAAGAAACATCGTGGAGACAAAAGTCAAGGTGTCAATGGTTGAACGAGGGGGACATGAACACCAAATATTTTCCATTCCATAGTCAACTCACACAGAAGATTCAAAAGTGAATGATGAAATAATTCAGACAATACACAGATTAAAGAGGAGATCTTGAACTTCTACCAGAATCTGTATACAGAAAACGAAGTATGGAGACCTACTGCCAATTTTGATGAAGTAGCTAGACTTGCAGAAGAGGACAAGGAGTTGTTAGAGAAAGCTTTTGACGAAGAAGAAGTGCATGAAACCATTAATTTGTTCCTCAGATAAGGCTGCAGGGCCAGATGGTTTCACTATGGCTTTCTTTCAAAGAACATGGGAGTTTATCAATCCAAAAGTGATGGGGGCACTCAATCACTTCATAGGAATGCTATATGGTGAGATCATGCAATGCCTCCTTTATTGCCTTGATTCCAAAAAAAGAAAGGGGCTATTGAACTTAGACACTTCAGACCAATAAGTTTGATTGGCAGTGTCTATAAGATTGTGGCTAAGCTACCAGCAGAAAGATTGAAGAAGGTTATTGGCAAATTAGTCTCCAGTCATCAAAATGCTTTCATTAAGCACATACAGATAACTGATGCTTCACTTATAACCAATGAGGCTCTAGATTGGTTGCTTAAATCTGGGGAGCCTGGCATTAGATGCAAACTTGATATTGAAAAAGCTTTTGACAAGCTAAATTGTACCTATCTAATTTCTATTTTAAGGAAGATGGGATTTGGAGACAAATGGATAAGGTGGATTAGATTCAGCATCACAACAGTCAAATATTCTGTGTTGGTTAACAGAGAACCTGTGGGTTTCTTCTCACTTCAGAAAGGGATCAGGCAGGAAGACCCACTCTCCCCATTTCTATTTATACTTGCCAGGGAAGGTTTAAGCAAAATGCTTGAAAAGGCCAGAGAACTACAATGGATTCAAGGCTTTAGAGTAGGGGCAGACATTGGGAGTTCAGTCTCTGCTTCTCATCTGCTGTATACAGATGATACTCTAATCTTTTGTGAGGCTGAAAAGTCACAACTTATGTACCTAAACCTGGCTTTCCTCCTATTCGAAGCTCTTTATGGGCTACATGTCAATGTGCTGAAAAGTATCATTTATCCTGTCAACCATGTATCTAACATTGAGAAATTAGCAGGTATCATGGGTTGCAGTATTGGATCCTTGCTTACCACATACTTGGGCCTTCCAGTGGGTGACAAATTCAAAAGCTGTGAGATATGAAGTGGGATTATTGAAAAGTTTGAAAAGAGGTTAGCATCATGGCAATTGCAATACCTCTCCATGGGAGGAAGACTAACTCTTATCAATAGTGTACTTGACAACATCCCAACTTATTATATGTCACTATTTCCTATCCCTAAAAAGGTGTTAAAGCAATTAGATAAAATTAGGAGGGACTTTCTATGGGGAGGGAGTAACAACACTCACAGGTTTCATCTCATTAAGTGGGATAAAGTCACACAGCCAAAGCACTAGGGAGGATTGGGTATCAGAGATCTAGAGGTCCACAACAAGTGTTTACTAATGAAATGGCTTTGGAGATATGACACTGGGGAATCAAGTCTCTGGAAGGAGGCGATTATTGCAAAGCTGGGAAAAGAGACAATTGGAGCACTAAAATCTCTAATGCACATTTTGGAGTGGGCCCTTGGAAGTACATCAGGAAATTGGGGAATGAATTTTTCCAGGAATCCTCCTTCAAAGCAGGCAATGGAGCACATATAAGATTTTGGAAGGACAAATGGCTCAACAACATTACACTCATGGATGAATACCCTAGCCTGTTCCAGATTGCAGTGGACAAAGACTCCTGCATAGCTCAGAACAGAAGTGGCAATAATTGGGATGTTCCTCTCAGAAGAGCAGTGCAATGTGGTCACATATGTAATAGAATTCAATGGGAAGACCTCCTAGTTGGACCCAGACTGCGTTGGTAGTGAATGTGGGCTCAGCTTCCACAAATGCAGGCTCATTGGGAAGTGGACAACTTGATAGAATTTTTTGCCAGAGTAGAAAGGTTCAACATGAATGCTAGTACACCAGACACCATTTGTTGGGGGAGTAAGGGCACTTTCTCAGTGAAAGAATGTTACAGGCAGCTATGTTCTCAAAACCAAGTGATCGATGCATGGCCATGAAAATTAATATGGAAAACTAAGATGCCTTTTAAAGTAATTTGCTTTGAATGAATTGTTCTCCATGAAGCTTGCTTGACACAAGACAATCTCAACAGGAGAGGCCTTCATCTGGTCAATAGATGTTATATGTGCGGGGGAGAATGTAGAAACAATCAGCTATCTGTTTTTGCATTGCCCAGTGGCCACTGACCTTTAGAACATGTTTTACTGTATTTTTGGCTTCAAATGGGTTATGCACAAAACATAAAACAGGCACACCTGAGCTGGAGTCGATGGAGAGTTGATAAGACGATCAAGAAGATCTGGTTGATGATCCCTGCAGTTATTTTTTGGTGTTTGTGGAATGAGATGAATAGTAGATATGCTTTGATGGGATCTCAACTCCAAATCACTCTCTCAAAGCTAGATGCCTACTCAATCTTTTTTGTTGGAATAAGTTAGCTATTGTAATTAGTTCCGTTCATCTTTGGACTTTGTTAGCTCCCTTGTCTTAGATTGACATACAGTGAAGGGACTAGTTTTTCTTTTATTTTCGCACCTCAACTTTTGTAACTATGCATTTTCTTGATGCTTTTGTTAATATAACAAATTACTTCATAAAAAAAATACTACTCAGTCCGTTTTAATTTATGTGAACCTATTTCCTTTTTAGTTCATGCAAAAAAGAATGACCTCTTTCCTTATTTGGAAACAATTAATCTTTATGCAATTATTTATAGCCATACAAAGTATTTGTGCCGCATTTTACACCACAATTTCAAAAGTCCTTCTCTTTTTTCTTAAACTCCGTGTCTAGTCAAATGAGTTTACATAAATTGAAACGGAGGGAATATTTGCTTTCTCCAAAATTCCAAATGAGAACTTTGGAAAATAATCAAAAGAGTTATTTGCCATTTGCAGAGTTATATGTGATTTTTACGCTTCTCTACTTTCTGATTTATCTTCATCATTGTTGCAGATAGATGAATGGCTAGACTATGCTCCTATTTTTGCTTCTGGCTCTCAATTTGAGGAAGCATGCGGCTATGTTGATGGATATCTTCTGCCGCGCACATTTCTTATTGGACATAGCCTCTCAATTGCAGATATTGCAGTTTGGTCTGGCCTTGCTGGCAAATGATTTGAATATAAAATAAATTAGTGCCTTTATGTTAAACTTGTTTAGTGTTTTTAAAGTATTGGCCTTTTATTTCTGACGCTGCTGTTAGGCATTGCAACTAGCTTCTTGTGTTAGGCTAGATTTTACTCGGATGGCAGAAAACTGCATGAATTGAACATAGATTGACTATCGAACTCTGCTGTGTGTTAGAAATGAGCACTGTGGTCTATTTTGATTCTTTAAAGGTACAAAAATAAAATAAAATTATGTAGAGCTTAATATTGAGGAATTTACATGGTTTGATGTTGCATTTTAATCTTTCTAGTCAAATAAAATCTATGTATGACGAGCTTGTGGATGAGTATCATTACTGGTGTACTGAGATTTTTGGTTGCTTATGGAAAGGAGAATGTGCAATGGTTTGGGCGGGAAAAATGTGTAGCTTGTGGTGGGTTTGAAAAGGATACACAGAAATCTTTCGTTTTCTCGTAAGCTAAGGGAAGAAAAGTTGGATATTAACTTATTAATCGTAGGAGTGTAACTGAATTCCTTCCGAACTAAGCTAGAATTGCTGAGCACCAAGTGTTGTGAAGAGCATGAAGCGAGAAAAAACGACAAACCCCTTTTCGCTTAAAGTGAGAAGCGAAAAGCGAAACACTCGCTTTTTTGAAGTGAAGCGGAATTTAAAACAAAAAGAGTTAAAATAAATACTGCATAGACTACTAATGTAACTGCAAGCAAATGTTCAATACTTCAATGTAAAAAAGTAAAGAGTAGAATCAATTAAAGCACAAAATGAGCATCTCATTCTTCTACAAGATTGTCAAATTCTTGTATTCCACTATCATTGTTATATTGCTCGTCATCATCTTCTTCTTCTTTTTTCTTCATCAACTAGGGACAAAGTAGCTGCTTCTTTTTCCTTCCTCTGTGGGCTTGAAGTTGAAGTACTCCCCTCAAATCATAAATCCTCTCCCCAATTCCACATGCCTCCGCAACATCACCCCAAGTGAAATTAGAAGTTCCCTCAAATACTTGTTCATCTGCATGATCTTCCGAGACTCCAATTAGCCATTCATTAGCGTCATCATTGTTGTCCAAACTAATTTGATCAATTATATTACGACCGCTGTAACGCGCCTCAATGTTCTATTGTACTTAATGAAGACTAGATCATTGAGACGCTTCAAGGTTAATTTGTTCTTCTTTTTGGTATGAATATGCAAATAATAAGTAATTACTAATTAGTAAGATTAGGACAATTGAGATATAATTTAATTATCTCAATATACTAAATCTTTCTTCTTAGTTTTTACATGTTCAAATGCGTTCCAATTTCTTTCACACCCGGATGAGCTACACGTTAGACTTAGAGCTTTGATGGCAAACTTTTGTAATTCTGGAGTAGAATGCCCATGTTGTGTCCACCATTTAGCTACACGTTAGACACATTAAACTTTTGTTTATATGTGGATGATATGTTGATAATGAGTAACGACATTGCTAACATAAATGCTACTAAGGACATGCTTATTAGTAAGTTTGATACGAAAGACTTAGGAGTTGCCGATTTAATTTTGGGAATTAAGATCCTTCAGACTCCTCCAGTCTAGTTTTGTCTCAATCTCATTATATTAAAATGGTACTTGAAAAGTTCAATTATTTGGACTTTAAAGAAGTAAAAACGCCAATTGATTTAAATCATACTCTTGTAAAGAATAAAGGTCAAAGCAAGTCTCAATTGGAATATGCTCGAGTGTTGGGAAGTTTGATGTACATTATGAATTGTACGCGGCCTAATATAGCTTGTGCGATAAGTAAGCTTAGTCGATACACAAGTAATCCCAACCAAGCTCATTGGATAACAATGATACGAGTTTTGGGATATTTAAAATATACATCAATAATTATCCCGCATTTGTTGAGGGATATAGTGATGCACATTGGATCACCGGATCAACAGAATCAAAATCCACAAGTGGATACATTTTTACCATTAGTAGAGGAGCAGTGTCTTGGAAGTCGTCCAAACAGACATGCATCGCCCGCTCTACAATGGAGTATGAGTTTATAGCTTTAGATAAAGCATGTGAAGAAGCTGAATGGCTCCAGAATTTCTTAGAAGACATTCCATTTTGGCCCAAACATGTGGCACCTGTATGCATACATTGCAACAGTCAGGAAGCAAAAGGAAGGGTTGGGACTGTTACGCATAACGAAAAATCTCGTCACATTCGACGAAGGCATAATACCGTGAGATAACTACTCTCTTGTGGAATTATCACAATTGACTATGTAAAGTCAAAAGATAATGTATTGGATCAGCTTACAAAAGGCCTACCTAGAGAGGCGGTTGAGAAGTAATCAAAGGGAATGGGACTATGGCCGATGACAAGTCACTGTAGCGGTAACTCTACCTAGAAGATTGGAGATTCCAAGATCTAGGTTCAAGGAGATCAAACAAAGTCATTAACGACGGTTCAACATTGTCAAATAAAATTTTGGTTCATTCTCACGATGAAGACAATGTTCAGTACTAAGGATAAAACGTTAGGACTTTTTAATTGATTCTAAGTTTGATACGAGGTATATCAAATAATATATCTACTGGATAACATGTTTAGGAATAACCTGTGTGAGTGTGAAGTGTAAGACGCTTCAAGGAGAATGTTGTAAGGCCTTTGAGCAGCCACTATCCATGTACCATATTTGGTTGCTCCCCTCACTTGAACCTGCAAAAGGAAATTAGGGGTTAGTCTTAGGAACCCAAACTAGTTTGGGTCTGTTTTTATAGGCAAAAGGACAAATCACATTCTTTTTTGCCCAACTTGGCAGCCTATTTTTCCCTAAAACAAAATTTTTGTTCTTCTGACTTGCCTTCTCTTTTGTAGTGCATTCACTTTTATAGTGACCAATATTATCATAGTGTGTACAAATCTTGTTCTCAGGAAGTGTGAGGTACTTGCCTTTGGGATCCCACTTAGGTGTAGAGTTCCCAAAGCCAAGTCCTCTTCTGTTGCTACTATGATGCTTTTGTAGCCATGAAAGTGCATCAGAGGACTTGTTCTATTTACAAGTTCTGTCTAGCTCATGCTTAACCTTAGTCAAGTCCTCCTTCAGGATTCTTACCAGTTCATCCTTCTTATAAAGCTCATCTTTTACCTTTCCTAGATCCTTTTCTAGTGAGAGTTGTGTGTCACTAGCTATTTCTTTACATGTTCCTAACTTCAATTTTAGATTTTCAGATCTAAGTTCTAAGACAGTTGTATCAAGTGCATGAACCTGGTTCTTCAATGTAGTATTTTCCTTTTCAGTTTTACAAATATTTATTTCCAGGTTTTTGCATTCTGCTAATAAAAAGTTACACTCTTTTGACAGCTGTTCTTTTTCAGAACTTATATTCTTAGATTCATCAATTAAAATTAGAAACAATTCAAATAGTCTATCTTTAGACTTAGTTTAATTTTATCCTTAAGGTCCAAAAAACTTATCTCGGATTCTTCATCAGGTTCATCTTCAGATTCCCGAACTGCTATAAGAACTCGTTCATCAACCATTGCTTTGGATGACCTTTTGTAGTAGTTCTTCTTGTCATGAACCTGTTCCTTATTTCTGTTCCTTCTTTCAAATTTCTCCTTTTTCACTTCGACTTCCCACATTTGACAGTTCTTGATCATGTGGTTCTTTTTACCAAAGTTGAAGCATCCATCAGTCATCTGCAAGTGATCATCAAATATTGGTGGTATAGTGGTGGATTTCTCTTTACACTTTTCAGGTAGTGCACTCATCTTGACCTTTTCCTAAGGTGTTAGCCTCTTCAAGGATAACCTGCTCTGATTCCCCTTTAAACATCACCATATTCAAGAGTTTCATAGATTTTCATTTCAATAGTGATAATGATCACATTCCATCCTTATTACCTCGGCCACCTTTATCACCACAACCCATCATCCTTATTACCAATTGATGTTTTATATGTCAATACCACACAAGAGGGGGGTGATTTTTGTGGTGTCCAATTTTCGAGTGCTGTCGTTATAGAAGGACCTGGTTCTTCTAGTGTTCCAACTAGTGCTATTACGGAATAATAAATGCATAAAAGTAAAGAACACAAAGATTTTCACGTGGAAAACACCTGGCTCAAAAAGTGAAAAACCACGACCTACTACTTAGTAGGATTTTCTCCAAACACTTCACTACAACAATGAGACAAACATCATTTACAAAATAAACTCTTTTGTAAACCTAAGGTTTAACTCTAACCCTTTGTGGCAAACTAGCCTCTAGCTATTTGCGACAAACTTCAAGTTAACTATAACTTGAACACTCAGTACCTATTACAATTGCTTCTAGATAAAGCTGAAAGTTACAATTTGGAATCACCTACTACAAATAAACTAGACTAAAAGAAAACAGATGGAACAGGTTCTTCTAGCTGGTTCAAGTAGCTCCAGATTCGCACTCTCCAATTTGGCTCGAACTGGTTGCAACATTTCTTCACGAATTTTGCTCTCAATTCTTGATAAATTTCTGTTTTTGTGCGTCTATATACAATGAGAACAATCTGCATACTAGAATACTAATGGAACTCTTCCTTGGTAGAAGAGTTCTAGTCAAACTCAACTTCTAAATCCTTCCTTATATTAGATTCTGTTCTTATTGAATAAGGAGTCCTTCTCCAATTTCGTTTTTGCAATCTTTTCGATCAGAAGATATCTTAATTTTACCAGAATACATTTATCTCATTCATGTGCATCTCATGTGCCTTTAACTCTGCTGGTCTATGTCACCTGTGATGGACCTGGTTCATCTCGGAGTTCCTTTGTCAATCTTCAAAACTATTTCCTTTCTTGGGCCAACAAATTCCCCCTTTTTATGATGACAAAGTTTGTGCTTCAAGCCTGTTTCAGCTTAGTCCAACATTGACACATATAAGAGTATATCCGACATATGTTCACTACGGAAAGTTCAAAAGGAAACCTACTTATCCAGATGCGATTAATCCTTACTTGCGAATCACACACAATTTTTCATACATATTTGTTTCGAATAGCCATTCCCCATTCATGTGGGGGATTGCTGGGTTTTGTTATTAATAACAAAAGAGGTGTGAATGAAAAATGTGAGGGGGGGAGGGATTCTTGGGTTTTGTTATTAATAACAAAAGAGGTGTGAATGAAAAATGTGAGGGGGGGAGGGATTCTTGGGTTTTGTTATTAATAACAAAAGAGGTGTGAATGAAAAATGTGAGGGGGGGAGGGATTCTTGGGTTTTGTTATTAATAACAAAAAAGGTGTGAATGAAAAGTGGTGGGAAATAAAATTTTGAATTAGTTCAATTTACTAATGCACTTTGTCCCTCATTGGAAGAAAGAAAGAAAATCTTTGTGCTTATATAGAGAAGCACATCTTCTAGCTCTTAAAGAGTTAAGACGAAGTGGTGCCTCGCACCGTCATCGTCGTCATTCGCTCGGCTCGGCTTCGGCTTCGGATTCGGATTCAGTCAATTGATATGATTGATTGATAATTTTTTGGACCAAATTTCTTTTCCTTTTCCATCATTTAACATTTTCTTTTCTAATATTTTTCGCGTTGGAATATCGCGGAATCATTTTCACGACCAAACATTCCATTCAATAGCTGATAGACACCTTATCAACAAACATACACCTTTGCACCTATTGGGACTCAACTTTGTTGACTATAAATAGAGAGGCTGTCACGACCCATTTTGCCCTCCGAAAGGTATCGTGATGGAACCTAGTCTCTATGACTAGGTAAGCCTAAAATTTGCGGAAAATGATAGAATCAATAAAATAAAGACAGAAAAGAACTCAAGTGGATATAACATAGTTGCTCCGCATATACACTTTCATTTCCCAAAACCCGGAATGTCACTATAGTCACAAGCTCTGTACTAAATGTAGCTCTATACAATGAAACAATGGAAAAATACATAAGTCTTCTATGCCTATACTAGAGTAGAAGGGGACTCGTAGGATTTTGTGGACACGACAAAATTACCTCGCGGTCTCCTGGTTGCTACTAGAACGACTCCTAGCCATGATACTGGGTGCTGGTACCTGGATCTACACATGGGGAAAATATGCGCAGGAAAGGGCGTGAGTACTCCACATTCGGTACTCCGTAAGTGCCAAGCCTAACCCCAGTCAAGTAGTGACGAGGTCAGGTTGAGGCCCTACTGAATTTTTAAACCAAGTCAATATACAATTTAAAACAGTGAAATATAGATAAGCAATGATAAACAGGACTAATGAAAACGAGAAGATAAACAACAGAAAGAGAGCCCTCGGCTCAACACAACATATATCTCAACAGTAAATGTGCAATGCAGTACACAGGAAAAGCTCCCGGATCTCAGTCCATAGTCCCAATTTAAATATGCTATGCAGTACAGAGGAAAAGCTCCTGGATCTCTATCTGTAGTCCCAATTTAAATATGCATTTCAGTACAGGGGGAAAGCTCCCGGATCTCGGTCCGTAGTCCCAATTTAAATATGCAAAGCAGAAGTATGTCGGATACGGTTAATTAAACAATCCAGGAAAAACAACAGGAAAAAATAGAGTAAAGCTACCTAAGCATGGTGCAACTAGTAGCAAATAAGAGGAATCAAGTAAGGACAAGTAGGGATGCTTACTCTTAAGCTAACTATTCAGTTAAGACAGAAAACAGTAATGTGAGGATGAAAATGAGTGATTTCATGGAAGTAAAAATAGGATTTTGGCAACAACGACCCGTGTACACACTCGTCACCTCACGTACATGGTGTTCACGTAACAAAATCAGTATAAAAATACCTAGGGGAAGTCCCCAACACAGAATTAGGCAAGCCACTTACCTTGACTGCGCTAATCAACTCAATACTACGCTCTTGCCACGAGTATCTGACTCCGGGTGGCCCAAATCTATTCAAATCGATTGCAAGGTGTAAATATCACTTCAAAGGAACAAAATAACTAATTATTTATAAGCTAATACGCGAAATTAGGAAATTCGCCCAAAAAGTCCCTCGGGCCCACGTCTCGGAATCGGGTAAAATTTATATTTTCCGAACACTCATTCGCTCAGGAACCCACTCGAACAAGAATCAACAAAATCCGACGCCTAAATCTCCCTAAATCCTCAGATTTCTACTTGGGGAAATTTCATCCAATTTTCATGGTTTTTCATCCAATTTCATTGATTAGATTGAGGAAAATGATAGAGATTATTGATATACAAATGGATTAAGGTTAGAAAACGTTACCTATGATTCTCTTCTTCAAATCCCACTGAAAATCGCCAAGTTCCAAGCTCACAATCGATTTTGGAATTATGAATTTCAAACCCTCGGATTTTTGGTATAACCATCCCAGATATTTCACACCTACGACACTGGGATCGCACTTGCGGTGCAGACCTGCGAAAACCCAATCGCAAGTGCGGAAATTCATTAAATGACCTGGGCTCGCACCTGCGGAACCCCCTTTGCACCTGCGTGTCCGCACCTGCGGAAATACCATCGCAGGTGCGAGACTTCAGAACCAAAGTGGTTCAGCTGTTCACAAAGTCTCAAACTCAACCGTTAGGCATCCGAAACAACCTCGAGGCCCCCGGGACGTCAACCAAACCTACCAACTGACCCTAATACCTTGTTCAAACTTGGTCGAGCATTAAAAACACATCTCATAACATCAAAATCATCAATTATGCATAGATTCAAGCCTAAAAATTTATGAAATTTCTAGAATTCACATCCAATGCCGAAACACGTCTAAACTCATCCGAATGACCTCAAATTTTGCACACAGGTCATAAATGACATACGGACCTGATGTCGCTTTCAGAATTCCATTCCGAGTCCGATATCAAAATTTCACCTATCGACCGAAATCGCCGAAATTCTAACTTTCGCCAATTCAAGCCTAAATCCACAACCGACCTCGAAAACACATTCCGAACACGCTCTTAACCGCCAAATCACCCAACGGAGCTAACGGAGTCGACGGAATTCCATTCCGGATCCGTCTTCACACAACTCTAGCTACGACCAGATTTCTAAAGCTAAATTCCACATTTATGGACTATGTGTCCAAAATCACCCCGGATTCTATCACTCAACGCTCTGACAAGTTCCAATAACATAAATAGACATGGGAGAAGCGGTTAATAGGGGATCGAGGCGCTAATTCTTAAAATGACCGATCGGGTCGTTACAGAGGCTTAGTCTCATTTTCCACCACTGAAAAATATGAAATCTCTCCCCTCAATCTTCTGCATTCTGCATTGGTTTTTCAAAAGCAAAACATAAGCATTTTGTGTGGTTTGCTCCGTCATTTGAGTTCGTCGAAATTCTGTGATTTGAAGTACCGCTATCACAGAATAGTTATTCGGTTCTATCCTAGGAGGAATTAATCCGCAAATCTTGAGCATTGTGAGGGGATTAAATTCCTTAAGAAAACACAAAAAACTTGTGGGCTCGGAATTTTCTGCTTTGTTTTTCCTTAAATTAAAGTTTATTGGTTTACTGATTTTGAATACAGAGTAATAACAATGCCAAAATACTAACAGAACTAACACTAAGGTAATGCAAAAAAAAATAATGGAAACAAATAAGCACCATGTTATACTTGAAATGATTAAATCATTATGTGGGACTGTTTTTAATCTACTAGACGTTAAACCACCTGAGAAAGCTATCTCTTTTCTCAACTGAGACTAAGATAAATTGTATAGACAAAATTTGGTCCAAAATATTTGTCACTTATGAAAATCAATTTATTAGCCAATTTCTTTTTTTAAAAAAGAATTACTCTTGCGAAAAGGCAGTCCATCATTAATTGCTCATTTAAGAAAGAGATAAGAAAATTTTAGTCAAATACTCACCCCGGTTTATTTTAATTGATTTTTTGATTTTTTTGTGTGACACATAATATTTGATTTTTTCAAATATTAATAAAGAATTAACTGCTTTTTACAAAGTTGCCTTTGGGGTAAAGAGTTTAGGAATATTTGTTATATTTATAATGAATAAAATAAGGTTAATATGGTCAATTTTATTGTTAATTATGCTAAAATGTGAATTCCCTTAATATGTATAAAAATAATTAAAAAATTAATTAAAGTGAATCGGAGAGTACCTTTTATGATTAATGGTATTAAATATTTTCTATAAGTTGGAAAAAAATGAAAAGGACAGCATGAAGGAACTATGTTTGGTGGCTATTGTCACCAGTTGCTCATTAATATATATACTATTCAGTTTTCTGGTTTTCGCCAGCTAATCAATAGTACTCCCTAGTTAGATATTGATTCAAGGCTCCTACTATCTTATGTATGGCACAAGTTGCCATTTAATATGGTCCATTTCTACTGTTGGCCAGCTAACATATAGTTGGATCTTGATTTAACACGCCTTAATAATGTAAATTAAGCAAGAAAGAGCAAAATTTGGACAAGGAGAAAAGTCAACATGTGAACCAAGACAAAGAAAACCAAAAAAACAAGAACGAGCCAAAGAGACCCAAAACCTCCAAATTGAAGCACAAGACACTGATCAAGAATTTATTTTTCTCATTCTCAAAGAAACTAAAATAATTTTAAAAAATAATTACTGTAAAAGAAAAAGAGTGCTATTTGTATATCATATCCCTTTACAAATTTGAATTTGAGAAAATGAGATATTTTATGTGTAAAAGATATATAAATCTCCCATATATTAAAAAAAGAGGTAAAATCATAAAACTAAAAATAAGTTTATAAAAGGACAAAAAACCAATGGACCCAGAAAAAGAAGCAAAAGTCGGCTAATTAATTGGAAAATTGAACTTAACACAAACATCTTGAAGCATGTCTGGATCTCCAGCAGGAACTTTGTCTAAGAAGTTTTCCAAATGCAGACATGGTGGTGTTAGGGATATAGTAGATATGTCCTAAATCCAATCTCATATTTGATTATTTAAACATATTTTTGTGAACGTTATTTCACTTAAAATTTATATGGTATTTGATATTCTTTTACCATTGTTATTAATTTCTTGATTAATTTAATAAGGTCCTTGATTAAATTTTGAGACTTGTCATCGTGATGGAGATCATGATAATGAGAGTGAAGTTTCTTGTAATTTAATCTAAATTTTTTCTTGATCCTAGGATTATTAATTTGGACATTAATAATCCGGTCAGATCAATATTTATGTGATCCTCTTTATTGGATTAAGATTAGTTGATCTCATTAACTAAATCACATAGATAGATGATGCATATAGAGATATGATCATTGAACCGACTCATTGGATAATTCCTAATGGTTAGAATTACCATAAACTGCCAATATCTTGAAGAATGTGATGTAAGAGTTTCCTTTGACCTGAGATCGTCGTAGTAATTGACAAGTTATTTATTGTGCTTTGATACTAGACACCTATGACCCTAGGGTGATAGTTGAAAAGATATTGGGTATGATTGAATACTTGTAGAATTAGTGATTGATCAAGATGGAATCTGTCAACTCTTGGTAATGAGTTAAGCTCCATGTTGTCATGAATTATAAACGACCAAATTATGACCTTGGCCAGGCAAATTGGGTGAAAGAAGAAAATAGTTTCTTAGGTCATGCAGTGGTCGATTATAGTTGACTTGAACACATAGTTGGTCGCCTATTAGAATTTGACAGTTGAACAATATCCTAGGGTGACACAAAGCTATAAGGACAGAGAGAATAAATCGTATACTTCATGCTATCTGGTCGTTAAGGAGTGTTGCTAGACGCCACCCTTGATTAGTATATTGATGTGAACAATTTACTACCGGCTTAGTATTGAACTATGGGGTCGCAACTAACGAGTGTTCTATTCTTTGCTAAAGGATTAATTACTTTATTATTTCATAATTAAATTAAAAAATTTAATTAGTCAAATAAATTTAGTTATTAGTCCAAATGAAATATTATTATATTCTTTACTAGCAAAGAGAATATAATTAATATTGTGAACAAATTGAAGTTTTCTTGAATTATATCTCTTGGTTAAAATGCAATATATAATCAATACTTATTTTATATAAAAGATGTTATATAAAATATTAACAAAAGACTTTTTAATTAAATCCAATTTTGAATTGGATTAGTAACATGAAATTCCATAAAAACGTGAAATCCAATTGGAATTGGATTGTCGGCTGCCACAAACCCATTTGGAATGGGGGATTATATTTTCAGTAGGAACGTAAAGTGACTTCAGAGCCTGCGAACATTCAGCAGCTACACCTTGAAGTCTTCAATCACACGGAACGTAAGTATAAAAATCGATCCGGTTCGAAGTACCTGATTCTGCATAAAAAGATATGCAGAAGTGTAGTATGAGTACACCACGATGGTACTCAGTAAGTATCAAGCCTAACCTCGGTAGAGTAGTGACGAGGCCAGGTCAAGAAACTACTGAATATATATAACCTACGGGATATGACTCAAGTCTAACAAGAAAGGACTATCAAAGTAATATCGATAGCAGAAAAATATCAAGTTGCAAAAAGTAGTAACAATAAGAGGAAACATGAATGGCAGCAAGAATCGACCAAGTAATTAATCAACAACATAGTTGGGGTCTAGATGAAGCATAAATGAATTCAAGTAAAGAAAGCAACCCTAACAACCAATCGAATCATTTCTAATATACCATTTCAACAATCCCAATCCTCGTAATCTCCTAACATAATCATAACTTCCAAACCTTTAGCACACATGACACCTGGTGCCTACACATTTCCATTTCACTTTGCACAGCATATTTCACGTGCTACTCGGTACTTCATATCCGTGTCACAAGCTAATTAAGATGTTTAAGAGATTCCATTCATACATCGTAAGGTAATAAGACATATTCTAGACAAAGTAAAGAAATCAGTGAGAAAGATGAGTTTATTTTAGAAACCATTTGAGTGAAGAAAATAATATTTCCAAATAAAATACGACACCGAATAAACTATTAAATTTAATGTAGAGTTTATTAGGTTAAAAACATAATAACAATTCCTTTGTAGGTAAAATAAAACTCCAGACAGGTTGAGAAGACTAAGTTGAGAAAGCAGTTGAAGTAAGATATGACAACTAGTAGAAAATAGTAAGTATCGAAATAAACGGCAGGTTATAACTTAAAATCACACAAGGTAACATGATATTAGTTCTTTTATTTTTAAAATACTATCTTACTAACGACTCCGAAGGGGCAGGAGGTAATGACTCAACATAGTAATTTCACTTTGAAAATCGGTAATTTACAGAATAAATACATAACTCAAGTGTCTTATCAATATTTAGCTATAACCAATCCTTAAGTGAAATTTTAAACCACCAAATAACTTACACAGTCAGAGAAAAATACATGAAACACATAAACTGATGCAGCGCGTATCCCCATCCCACCAGACAATACAAAATCCTCCCTTATTCCTCCGCAACAATAACAATAACAGTAAATAATATATATATATATATATATATATGGTGCGACGCGCAACCTGATCCCACCATATATCAATATCAATAATATAATTCACCCTTATTACACCATATCAATCCACCCTTATTCCTCCTGTTGCGGCGTGCAACCCGATCCCACCGTATAATAGCAATTCACCATTATTTTCCTCCTCAATGTATATATCACCCTTATTCCTCCTATTGCGGCGTGCAACCCAATTCCACTGTATAATAACAGTTTACCATTATTCCTCCTCAATGTATATACCACTCTTATTCCTCCTATTGCGGTGTGCAACCCGATCCCATCGTATAATAGCAATTCACCCTTATTCCTCCTCAATATATATACCACCCTTATTTCTCCTATTGCGGTGTGCAACCCGAATCCCATCGTATAATAGCAATTCACCCTTATTATTTATATATATATATATATAAATAATAAGGGTGAATTGCTATTATNATATATATATATATATATATATATATATATATATATATATATATATATATATATATACCAAGATAAAAAGAGGGTTATATGATATTTCGATGGAAATTGGTATCAAGATAAAAAGAGGGTTATATGATATTTCGATGGAAATCTAAGAGGGTTGCTTAAGAATATTGCTTTCTTATAGTTGTTGCTTAAGAATATTGCTTTCTTATAGTTGTACTTGTCCTACTCGGTACTTACTCACCTCTTCTTTCTCAATTGATCATGTAAAGCTTATGAATTATTTCTCTGATTTTGTTTTCCTTTTTTTTTTTTAATTTTTTTTTAATCTGGACTTTGTCCAGTCATGAATCCTGTTTTACTGTTCATCTCTTTCTCTTAATCTATACCTTAACAACTATCTTCTTTAACCATACCCTGGTCATGGCTGTTTAGAACATCCTCTTATCAAAAGGAATTTATAACAATAGCCACTTCAATGCCTAGGAATTTACAGGTTAATCCATCGAAGTTATTAAGAAATTAAGAGAATAACCATTTACTAGGTATAACAGATTAAAAGAAAAATAATAAACTTAAAAGGATTTTTACATAAAAATAATCATAACATAAAACTTGTAATTTACATATAGGGGAAGATATTACAGAGAATATAAAGCCTATAAAACTTACATAGTTAAAGAGTGAGGTGAGTTTTCCCTTTCGGGAAAACCCGGAAACTTTGCTCCTACTTAGCTTACTTGCACAATATTTAAGAATTTACAACGAAGGTTTTATACTAGAGTAGAGGATATTTTGGCTAAGAAAAGAGGCATAAGGATTTCTTGGAGAGTTTGGTTTTGAAGAATGATTTTTTGCTTCCGTGTTTTTCTCTTCTCTCCTTGCTTGTGAACTTCTCCTTTTATAGGCAAAAATCCGGTCCTCAAATGCGGATTTCAAATTACAAAGGCATATTTATGACTCAGCCGGGTACTCTTTGGGCCCCATCGTCACGTGAAGTCGTTGAAGATGACTTTGCATTATTGTCCTTTCTCATGTAGCTGCTTTAAAGAAGATGTCATTTTTCCCTTTTCTTTCGTCGTCTTCCTCTTTATTGGAACTGACATTCATACATATTTGTACATACACACACACACACGCACACACACACACACACACACACACACACACACATATATATATATATTTATTATTATTATTATTATTTTTTATGTATTGAGATTGTGTATTGCTATGGAATTGAAACTCATTCCTGAGTCATCGTCGTCTGGGTCTTGGGCGTCTTGAAAATAATTTATCGTCTGATCATTTTCTTCAGAGTTAGAGTCTTCAGAATTGGAGTCTTCATTTCTAGGTCCTGTTTCTGGAGCTGGGTTAATATGTTTGTCTTCGTTCTCCTTTCCTTTGAAATAATCTTCTAGTGTCTACTGTACTATCTGTTGTATTTCCCTCTTTTTTGCTACTGATTTCTTCTTTTTTTTGTCTTAGTGTCTTTGGTAATTTTCTTTTAGTTTGTGATGAAGTTTCTTCATCTTCACTTTTTAGCAAAGTGACAGCTGTTAACGGATTTGATGAGTCTTTACCGGCTACCGTTTGAACCGGACTAGCTGTATCTCTATCTGATACAGTAGATTTCTTAACATTCAGAGGGGAATGTATACCCATCTCATCCATTTTTTGTTGGGATGGAAAACCCTTGGCTTGAGCTAATTCATGCTCTGTCTGTCTTAGCTGTTTTTTCAGAAACTCCATTCGTTTTTCAAGATTTGTATTTTCTTGGACCAGTCCTTCATTCTTTTCATTTAGCCTTTTGAAGGCTTCAGTCATAGAGTGACAGTGGTCGTAGAATATGATTTTCTCTGTATCTTTCTGTATATTGTATTGTGGTGTTTTTTCTGGGTTCTGTCTAAGGGATGGTGA